>VHKM01000463.1:600000-833614 GCA_007210695.1 Neogobius melanostomus
TTGCGTTTTTCTACTCATTAATTGTCCTTGAGACAAATGGAGAGAGGGATATTGTACATCCAGTTACACAATGGAGATCATTTTTACTGTTACTGTTTCAGCGGCGCTAGCCCGCAGTTAGCTTTGCCCGTTAGCCTGTTAGCTTCTCCTTTGTGATTCTATTAGTGTGTATTGGTGACTACGACCCGGAGACAGGAAAGTTGCAATTGTGGTTTTCTGGCCAGAGACACCAGGGGGAGATGAAAGACCCCCCAATCATCCCATTAACACTTGTATTACCCCCAGAGGGACTACGGAAAGGATTTATTAAGGTAAACACGTTACTTAGTTCTGCTTTACTCATACAATAACTTAATCCTGCTGACCTCCCAATATAATAACTTTACCTGCGGCTCCGCACAAGTATTTCCACAGGAATGATGGCAGCATTTCTGATCACCGTCACAGTCACAGTCTGAGCAACATCTGTCCTGACGACAATCTCCTGGTTCAGGTAAAGACACAAAGAAGTAAAGAAGAAGAAATAAAAAGCCTTTGTTACTTTTCACCCAACGCTAACTAAAGAAAGAAGGTTCACTAACTTTAAATACAAAAGGTGCCTTAATCAAATGATAGATTTGTTTATAATGATACTTTTGGTTCATGTTAGAGGGAAAAGAAGGATGCGGTGCAGATGAACTTTATAACAAAGCAGTGTAATGTAACGTTTGCATCAATCAGACTATGGCACTCGAGCAGAGCGGATTTTAAAATCTAGGCTGTAATTAATAATAATACAAGAAAAAGGATATCAATTCAGTTTAAATGTGATATTGTGACTTGTAAAACATAAATACCTCGGACACATGTTTTCTCCCCACAGCCGGCGTCGCAGCATTTTTCGCCTTGTTGACAATCTCCGTCTGTGGAGCACCCCTTGCACCACACATCTATGGTACCAGGACAGGATCCGGGTTTGGAAGAGTCTGATAAGAAGTAACATTATTTTAGTTCAATCAGAAACAAAGAGATATACTATTAATCTGGATGCATTGATTGCTCCAAAGAATAATAAGAGATGAAGCAGCTTGCCTTAAAACTGCTCAATATGAAACAAAAGAACAATTCCTCTAAGGTTATTCAGAAATTAAATGCAGTGTCTGCTTGAACTAATATCACCCAAACATTTACATTTGATCATATTTTTATTGGCCATAACATGTAAACATTCACAGGAGAGGGAGGATACTGTTCAACTTTGGTTTGCGAAAGAGCTCTTGGATGCTCCACTGCACTATTGGAAAAATATACTGTGGAATGATTAACCCAAAGTTGAATAGTTTGGGAGGAACACACAAAGTCACATCAACATCAAAACCCTCTGCTCACTGTGAAGTCTAGAAAAATAAATTCACAAGTTTATCAAGATATTTTGCAGAAAACCTGAGAAATTCAAAACAGCGTGGAATACGTAAGTGAACCCCTGTATTAAAAATCTACTGATTCTTCTTTTGTAGCAATAACTGCTTTCCTGTAGTTGCAGATTAGACGCTCACAATGATCAGGATGAATCTTGGACCATTCCTCTTTACAAAACTGCTGCAGTTCAGTGAGATTCAGGCGGTGTACTTACTTATTCCATGCTGTCCTGTGAATGTTTACATGTTATAGCCAGTAAATATATTATAAAATGTAAATGTTTGGGTGGTATTAGTTTAAGCAGACACTGTTATTCATTCTTGTGATTTTGATAATCAATTTTTTGTGTCTTGCACAAACCAGACATAAACCTACGCCGTGTGTTATTATTATTATTATTATTATTATTATTATTACAATAGTACAATAGCATTATAATTTGTGGACCTGAGCGACCATTCGATATCTGTGTTACCTGACTTCACACACTCCTTCCAACAGCCGTTAGATTCGCATTGGTGACATTTTGGACAGTCTCTGTTAGTCCTGCACTTGTCACAGGGCCTCCAGATAGGACTACGACAGGGACCTGAGGGAAAACAAAAAGCTTTGTTTCTTTCCAAGTCCAGTACAGTGTTTACATTCACATCAGACACACCTTTCAAACTCATGTTCGTTATTCTATCTTTGTAAGGTTTCCACGTTAGCAGCGGAAACAATTTTATTTTCCATGAATATTGACACCATTTAAATAAACAAACAAACAATTATTAGGGCCGGGACTTTTTTCGATTAATTGCGATTAATTAATTACATGAGGTTTAGTGCGATTAAAAATATTAATTGAAATTAATCACACTTTGCTTTCCACACTTCAGTTTCCTTTTTTCCTGCAGACGCACAATTAATGGCAATATTGCACTGGTCTGTTGGACTTGGTTGAACAAAAATAAACAATATTTTGTTGCTTAAGCTTATGTATTCAGTCATTATTCAATGGTATACTAAAAATCCTTATGAAAAAACGTACTTCTCACTGTTCTCAGGTCAAATATTTATATGCGATTAATTTCGATTAATTAATTACAAAGCCTCTAATTAATTAGATTAATGTTTTTAATCGAGTCCCGGCCCTAACAATTATATATTGACTCGTAGATTTTGCAGGCTGTTACAGGGTTTTATCTATGATCACAGTTAATTGTTCGTTCAATGAAACTCCAAGAGACATCCTCATTTTATTTAACGTGCTTTAAATGACTTTGTTATTGAATTACCTGATGTCCGCACACATGTCTGCTTACAGCCGTCAGAGCAGCATTTGTAGCCTTCTTTACAGTCGCAGTCTGAGGCGCATTCATCACACGGCCTCGGAACAGCAATGATATCTGGTTTGGGTTAAACACAAGGAAATGTTAAAAATGCGTGTTTTTGAGATCACATGCCCTGAAGAGGACCGTGCCAGGTGGAAAAGCATTGGCGTCCCTTGTCAAATAAAGCAGTGGTTCCCAACCTTTTATCCTTGAACCCCCCCTGCGCGTGCTGTAGTCGTGCTGCGCCCCCAAGTCCAAAACTGTGGCTAATAAGTATTTATTTCAAACAAATAAACTGAAGTTGGAGTGTTTAATGCACCTGTAGTCCTTACTCAGTCATATTTAATGATTTTAGACCATTTATTTGCTCAAATACAATAATTTATGACCTGACCCTCTGACCAGGCAAAGCTCTGGGCCCCCCCTACAATCTCAGGTGCATTGCAGGGGTGGGGGGGGTTTCAGTGGTTGGGAACCACTGAAATAAAGGACTTTTAACCTTAACAGAGTGCCTCGGACATTATATTTTCTTCTCATCCATGTTTTTGTCCTGGAAGAGCACCTGAGGGCTATTTCATAAAACTCGCTCAGTAAAGCTCGGCTTAGGCTCCAAATCCTGGCTTACCCGAGGCACAACAATTCAAGCTGCGATTACTGGGTTTCACCAAAGGGACATCGAGCTTGGTGAAATCATGGCCAAGCATGAACGTGCAGGATACTTCACAGGCTGCCAGCTTTGATCCGCTATGTTAGCTCCATAGGTAGAGTGCAGGGCTCCCATTCACGAGGCTGTGAGATCGATCTCAGCCTCGACCTCGATATTTTATTTATTTTTTGGACTGGGCACCCACTGGGAAGAACATAAATTGGCGCTTATGAATTTAAACACTTTTCTTTTTTCCCCAGGAATTTAAACACATGATAATAAAAAAAAAAAACACACTGTTGACACCGGACACAGGTCATGAGGGTGGGTCCTGTGCAGTGCTTAATTTGATCCCCCAACGCATTCCCCCAATTTTCAGTTTTTCAGGGTAAAGGATCCGGCAAAGACTTGATCTGATATAATGGTGTTTAATGAGAGTGTTCCGGCAAATGTTTTGGCCTGTTCCCTGAATCCATCTCATCAAACCAAAAGTGTTCCGAAACTACTAATTTACAAATGAAGCACTGGTCCTGTGGGCTAAGGTTCTTTTATTGGAAAAGCTTTTTGATGACACATAATGTCATTAATATGTCACACAACTTTGTATTTCACAGATGAGAGACAAAGGCAATGTTGGTGTATATTTATAATTTATTGCATAAAGCAGCCATTCCCAAGTTCGGAACATCGCGGCCCCGTTGTCGATCCAAAATTTTCTCGGGGCCCCCCCAATAGAAAATAATAAAATAATTTATCCTATTCATTGGAATTTTCTTATTGTTTTACAGCTAACATTACATAAAGCAATATGTATATGGACCCCACTTGGGAACCACTGGCATAAAGTAATTGATTTTGTGTTGTCATGTTTTCTTTTTCACATTTTTGAGGCCAACATACATTTTGGCCAGATGATGGCGCTAATACCCTGTTTGTGTCATTTACATTGCCCATTGGTGTTTGATTCCATGAAGAAGAAACATAGCTTGTGCTCAGTCTGCTCTTAGCCTGGTCCGGACCTGGTCCGGACCAGGCTAAGTTCTATGGACTATATTTCCATAGTAACTGAGCCAGACTCAGAGTGAGCCTGGTTTATGAAACCGAAAAGACAACAAAATAAGCCAGACTTGACCAAATAAGCCTAGCTTACAGAGTAAGCCAGCTTTATGAAACAGCCCTCTGATCATCACTTTATCAGGACCCACTGATGCACTCACCCCCACCCTGCGTTGTTCTAATATTATGATGTTTGCTTCAACCCTGGTATAGATGCTTCTAAAACCCAGAGTGACCGTTACTCTGCATTACCTTGCTTCACACACTTGTTCCAACAGCCGTCAGATTTGCATGTCTCACATCGTTTACAGTCTCTGTCAGTCTTGCACTCGTGACAGGGCCTGTCCTTTGGAGGGGACACGGTCTTCCTGGTTTGGGGAAAGAGACATGATAATGTAAGGTTACTTACACCAAGTGTGCAATCACTCAAACAAGTTGTTTTGTATCAATATCACAACAGGAGTTGCCTCACAGGGCGGCACAAACATTAAAACAATAAAACAAAGGCAAATGTCCAAACAGATAATGTCTAAATAAGCAGGTCCTTAGGAAAAAGAAAAAAGTGTGGAGTATGGAATGGAAGTTAATTTGTAAAGCGTTTTTCACATGACACAAGTCACACAAAGTGTTTCACACAGAGTTAAAGATTTGTTCTTCCTTCACTCCACACACGGTGATGGTCAGTTACGTGTGTAGCTACAGTCTAGACTGACAGAAGTGCAGCTGCACACATCTGTGCCAATGGTCAACTCATGTAAGAGTTACTGTAAATCTGTAAATGTAACAGTGTATGGACTGCCCTGGATTAATATATATATTGAATTTTAAATCACGTTTTGTTTTGTTACTGTTAGATTCATGTTTTAAATCAGAAATACAGGATGTGATTATTGAGGGAATAAACTTTGCTATTTTAAGATAAATATTAATCTGATTGAAAAACACCATTACTTGAGCAACTTTATTATTTTTGATATAAATTCATTGTAAATCAGATATTGTGGATAATGTGTTTAACATGGTAAGTGACTGATATGAAATCACTGTGTAATGAATTAGTGACATGCTGTATATACTGCCTTATTTTCTTATTACCATATGTCCACACACACTTGTTATTACAGCCATCCCAGCAGCATCTCTGGCCACGTTTACAGTCGCTGATTGTGACACAGTTGTCACACGGGTTGCCTTGGTTACCTAAAGACACATGAGAATGTAAAGTTCAATTTAAAACATGTCTTTGATTACATTCATTATGTCTTCTTGTTCCAAAAATTATCTAAAAGGTTCTTTAAGAAAGACATGGGTAACACATTTGACTTCCTCCTTCCTCAGAGGCGTCTCCAGACGTGCACGATACATTATGAGAGTGTAGTCTCCAGGCTTTCCAATGATGTGTAACACATGGAAATCTGATCATATTTGGAGACGTAGCGGCGATTTGAATTTAACAACTCTTAAAAGCTCAAAGGGCAGGAAAAGCTCTCCAAAGATTTGGGCAGTTCTCACCTCTCTCTGCTGCTCGAGTGACAATAGGGCTCATTTACATCTCAAATAAAAGGTTTGCATACAGGTAATATATAAATAAATATGATCCGTAACCTGCACACACAGCTTTCTTTCTATAAGGTTAGGTATTGCATGCTTATTAGTTGTACCAGAGCCACAGAAAACACTAGGCCATAGTGATGTAGATAATGGACATAGTGCAGCCTACTCTTTCATTTACAGACAAAATCCTGCGTGTTTCTCCCATAGCTTCTGTGTCAGTGCTGCCTGTGTCAGCTCCGCCTCTGTGAGCTGCTGGAGCCTCAGGCTGAGACAGAGTTACAGACTCCAGACATAACTGAAGTTATAACTTTAGAAAGACTCCTGTACTACTTTAGTAATGCACATACACATGAGGGGAAAAGGCCCACATTGCTGTGCGTGATCGCATTGTTTACGTTTCACTGCACAACCCAGCGTAACTGTATCTGACCATAAAACCGAAAATATGAAGCGGATCTCTCTAAGAAGTGGCTGAAAGCAAGGGATGCGCTGACTACATTTATAGAGTAGTTTAAGTTTGTAGAGATCTTGATTTTGTGTAAATAGCAGATTCATTCACTCGTGGACTACATGACTGTCTCCCATGCAGAGAGATCATTAGTGATCACACTAGGGTTGCCACCTACGTCTGACAAAAAACCTGGACATTTCGGCAACCCAATCAACCATTTTGCTTACAAGCAGTGTCGCCCTTCACACCTAAGCCAAACAAAAATGACCCTTCTACAGCCAAATTGGACATAACCTTGTGATGGAGCTATATTGGTTTTGCTATAAGTATTTACTTTGTGGTTAATGTCCAGTGGTGGAAAGAGGACAGATAATTTGTACTTGCGTAAAAAAGTACAATGACATGGCTGACATTTTACTCAATTACAAATACAAGAGTGAAGTATTAGTAACTTCACTCTTCATAGTGAACTGGTCTAAATCGTTTATCTCTAACAAGAATTATCTTTGCACAGATTAATTAAAAAATACATCAAATATCATACAACAAAAGTGAGCCTTTTGATACATGAGGCCCAGTCCTAGTTTCAGCACAAGTTTAATATCAGACCTGGGGCAGTCTGTTTGAATAATAGACCTATGTTTAGATATCTCATACTATTTACCAAGCTACATTTCAACAACCACTATCCCTCAGTTAAGAATAATATAAGTCAAAGACAAACTGTCTCAAATGTTCTGTACTTGGTAGGTCTATTTAGGAAGATACTGATGTGAACAGTCTGCACTGAATCAGTTAAAAAGAGCTTCCTCTGTGAAGATAATGACAGGTCAGCAAAGCCTTACCTTCAGAGGCAGATCTACACTGAGCTGAAGTGTCCACTGTCAGCCTTCTGTCTTTGTCTTTCTAGGACCTGACCTGACAAAATATTCATCTGTATGAATGAGGTGAAAACACGTTGTTATATTGAGATGCTAATGTTACTCACGTGGGGAGAGCTAGCTCCTGTAAACTCCTCCATATGTCCTGTGCCTGATTACTGACGCATATTGTCCTAATGTCTTAAAAAGAAGGACAATCAGGTAAAACCGTTGCCACCTGTCCCGGGTTTACCTGATTGTCCTTTTTAATGGTCTGTCCCGGGGAAATAAAATATTCACGCTGTGAAATCTCTCAAATCAAGCCGGTTTGAACCTAAAAGTTTATGCTTTTAAATATACCAATACTGCTAGCTTAAACATGGAGAGGCTTCTTCGTGACTTCAACTGAACGATTCTGCAAAAAAGTGAAAATCACCAATTAAAAAAAAAAAACCTCCTTTTGCGTTTTTCTCGAAACTCAGGCTGCCGACTTGTGTCCCTGGTTCTCACGGCAGGTCACAAATGTTCTGATAAAAGCCCTCAGAGCAGCTTCTTACTGTGGCTTTAAGGACAAGTCCAGCTCATTAAAAACAGAAGAAAGGGCTCTGGTAAAAGATCGTTGTGTCGGGGCCGACATCTTTACTGTTTTGGTTACGGCCCGGAGGAGCACAGGTGTTTGATGGGAAATCCTAGCGCGGAAGAGGACGCACTGTTAACTCCCGCCTCCCGTGCTATGATTGGCTCGTCTTTTGCCGGAGTCAGCGAGATTCAAATCGCACATTTCCAGACTGTGTCCCCATGTATCTCTGAACATGGAGGATCAGTCTGGCTCATGACGGGCTAAAAGATTCTACCCAGTTTTCTTTAGTTTGACCATTTTTCTGATGTTTCTAATTTCACTTCCTCATTGGACACTGACAGGAAGTGACATTGATGAAGGCAAACAATTTTAAACTGTTGCCGTGCCAACCATGTTATGTCAATGGGAAATGAGTCAAACTGAACTTTACCTCTATCTATGTCACTTCCTGTCAGTAGTTTGCCCAACATTTCTTCATTAATTTGCTGCTTCGCTGAAATAAAATGATAATTATGACGTACGACAGATGTTATCCATCTAAACAAGTCATATTTTCAAAAGCATTAAAACCTGTCATATGCACTTTAAGTGGCCTCCACACTTCCCGATTGGAATCGAAAGTATAATCACAAATAATTGTATAATTGCTTAATCCCAATTGCCCTTCATTGTTAAGAGTGTGTTAAATAATTCTTCAATGTTACCTTCAGGTTTCACACACTGTTTTCTGCAGTCTTTGGAGCAGCATTTCAGTTCATCTATACAGTCCCAGTCTGAGAAGCACTCCTCAGGACACGGTAAAGAAGAGTGCACAGAAGAACATGGTCCTGTTTGGGAAAGACATGAGTTTATGTTTTACAATCAAAAACAATATGAAAGGCGCCTTCTTTATCCTGATGAAAGAGGGCTGTCTCACCTTTTATGACAAGATTAGACAAAACATTTGATGAAACTCACTTTTATGTCTTACTAGATGCAATTGAAATCGTTCATATAAAGTATAATAG
The DNA here is from genome assembly GCA_007210695.1 of Neogobius melanostomus. Classification (NCBI taxonomy): domain Eukaryota; kingdom Metazoa; phylum Chordata; class Actinopteri; order Gobiiformes; family Gobiidae; genus Neogobius; species Neogobius melanostomus. The sequence goes on from VHKM01000463.1 coordinate 608,866, forward strand.
TTTGAATTCAGGTCATTTGGGACAGCATAAGCAAATGGCCGATTACTTCACTTCTACAAAGTGTAAGTCAATAGCCTTGAGTTCCTGCTTCTATGATAAGAATAAATAGTTTTACTCTGTGAGATGAAGTGTGAGGTGTGGCAGCATCATAAAGGTCTGAGAGTCTGAGAAATGACATCTGCCTGATTGAATCATAAGGGTCTGATATTTAACTGATGAAAACACTGTATAACTTATATACAATCATTCGGCTATGGAGCAACTAATTATATGTCTGTGTTGGCTCTCAGTCGTACAGGAGTTGTCCATTTCAATGAAGGTTCTTGAGTCGTCCTCTGTACTGTGTAGTTAAAGTGTCGAACGTTTCGCCTCTTCATCCAAAAGGCTTCATCAGCGACACTAAAGTTTAAGCTCAGCACGCAGACTAGATATAGACCACAGGGAGGAGTTCAGCTCGGCTCAGTCCCTCCCCTCGATCAACCTCTTACCTTTTTTATCCATTTTTTGTTACATTTTTGTCACATTTTTTGAAACCTTTTTGTTGAGTTTTTGTCTCCTTTTCGTCCTCATTTACGTGTCGTTTTCGTCGCTGTTTTGACGCTTATTTACAGGAAGCTTTTAGATTTAGGTAATGCCTGAATACCTGGATAATAACGCTAGAAAAATTTGCTTTGTGTAGGTGGGGTTAAGAGGTTGATCGAGGGAGGGACTGAGCCGAGCTGAACTCCTCCCTGTGGTCTATATCTAGTCTGCGTGCTGAGCTTAAACTTTAGTGTCGCTGACGAAGCCTTTTGGATGTAGAGGCGAAACGTTCGACACTTTAACTACAGAGAACAGAAGACGACTCAAGAACCTTCACTGAACAAATTATATGCTAATTATTTAAAAATTGTGTGTATATTTTACTTGTAACTCTTTTTAATGCTGTGCCAAATACAGCAATAATAATGGCAGAAGCCTTATTACAAAAGCTGTGTTGGTGAATGTGTGGCCTTACCTCCATATAGAGTAAACTGACACGTCTTCCCCTTACAGCCATCGGGGCAACATCTCTGGCGTGGACCACAGTCCCGGTCTGAGCGGCACCCTCCACACGTATCAGCGGGACATGTTCCCGGTTTGAGCCTGGGGCGCACTGTGGAGAAACAAGTTTAGTTTAGATCACAAACAAACTAGTATCGGATATCGGAGCCGATAGTGGAAAAAATATGATATCGGGTATCGGAATATGGGCATGCTGCATATCATTTTGAAGCTCAGAATCTGGAGAATTCAATCGCCAAGTTAGTTTTAACCTCTGTAAATGTATGTTTGATCGCCGCGCAAAATGCCGTGGTTAGCATCAGTATGCTAAAGCTAGCGGGAGCATGCTAATCGGTCAAAATTGTGACATCGCAGGAGGGCCAGTGATTTCCTTCTCTCCGTGCTGCAAACCAATGAACACAACAATTGACAGGTGTCATATGACACGCAGCTGAAATGGGACCTCCAGCAGAGTCGTTGGTCACGTGTCTTCATTTGACCGATACTAATGAAAACTAATCAAAGCTGGGTCAGAAACTATCATAGAAAAACCTAAAGAAGTCTAATACAATTAAAAAATACACTGCTGAAGCCAAGTGTTTGTATTTTAGTTTAAGAAATAGCTGATCTAACAGTTGTAATGATCTGATCACTTTATGTGAGTTGTATGTATTAATCAGTAACCTAAAGCCTGTCTTATACCCAAGGATATTTAGTGTAGAAAAGTCCAGTGATCCTTGTTAAATGTTTATCCCAGTTTATCAATAGATATCATTGATCATTGATTTCATGATAAAATATGACTTTATTGATCTTAAAATGGAGAAAAGCGTCAATTAAATTTTTCACTCAGAGAAAGACACTTTGAAGAAAGTCTCTTGGTATCGGTAAATATCGGGTATCGGCAGATACTCAAATCCCAGTATCGGTATCGAAAGCAAATAAGCTGGATCGGTGCATCTCTACAAAGTAATCTCTTAACCCCCACCTCAACCAGTTTGGCTTTACACAAATCTAAAAGCAAAAACGCAGCCAAAACGTGCTGGAAAAGCAACAATAACACCATTTTTAAAAAAGCGACAAAAACACGACTTATGAGTGAAAAAGTGACAAAAACAACAAGGCCTAAAAAAGGGACAAAACATGCGACGAAAACGTGACGAAACAAGGATGAAAACGCAACAAAAACATGACAAAAATTGACAAAAAAGCAATTATAAAAAGCTACAAAAAGTGACAGAAGCGTGACCAGTACATGACAAAAAGCAACAACAACTAAAAAGCAGTAAAATAACGACAAAAACTAGAGGCAAAAACACTGGGATGTGACTAAGAACGCGGCGACAACGTGACAAAAAAAGTGTGTCACTTTTGTAGGTCTTAGCTTTCAAATTGCTCTCCAGTCGAGAAGCTTTGAGATTTGGGTAAAGCCGAACTGGAGAGAATGCACTTAAGAGGTTAATAATCTAGCCTGGGCAAATCTTGGATACGCAATAAGAAATAGGGAAAGGTACAACAAGTCAACAATATTAAAGGACTATTTGTTTTTAAATGTTTAAACAGCACCTACATGACTGAGCGGAGTTCAGATCCACGAAGACGAGCGCGATGATCAGGAGGCAGAGGACGGAGCGATCCATGTTGATCTCTGCTGCAGTCACACACAGACCTCACACACACGCTGGTATTTATTCACATGAACCTTTATCAGAAGATAAAACCTGGAGACACGGTTTATTTGGATGTTTGAATGTGCGGTTTGTCAGTCTCTTTATCTTGTGTCAGGCGCACTTGAGTCTGGGACACGCTGTCGCTGTGATAATGCGCAATAGACAATCTGGCAAAAAAAAAAGTATGTAATTCACTTTAAATGTTTGTTGTGCAGCTCAACATCATTATCTGCATTTAACTGATTTGATCAATCAGAGGAACAAACAGTAACAAACAAATGTCAAACTGTACTGAAGAGAAAGCCTTGAGAGATTAGATTTTTTTTTTTCACAGCCTATATGTGAAAAGTTTTGGTAAAGCCAAACTGGTGAAAATGCGCTCGGTTCATGTGGGGGTTAGGAGGTTAAGCAGACTGATAATTATTTCAGTGTATTGTTCACATACAGTACAAAAGACAATAATGTAATGGAAACAGCGGGACGTAGACGCTTGGCCCCGGACAGGACAAGGGTTTCACCACGTCCGCTGCGCTGGGACTCGGGCAGGGAACAGGTACGGGACTACGAGCGCTAAAAAGGCATCCCTGGGAATCCCACATAGCACCAAACTGTCAGTCTAGTGTCTTCTTGTTACTTTGGATGTTGCGTTTGGGTTGATCTCTGGACGTCTCGCTCTGTCGACAAAACATCTCAAAAAAGCAGCCGCCTGTTTCCACGCTATAATGCACTCGTCTCCGCCGTCATGTGTCGCGTTTATTACGAGAGTTTCCCAAGGTGTTTATTTGACAAGGCCGGATTTATGCAGGCGCTTACAGGGCTAAGCCCAGGGGCCCAACAGCTGTAAAGGCCCCTGGGCATAAGAAGAGAGTTCCCTCTCTTTACAGACTCCCTCACATGTAAGGCTTAATCAGATGACTTTGTACCTGAGCCTAAACCAGGACTAAACCAGGTCTAAACCAGGTCTAAACAGGGTCTGAGCCATTTTCATTGAGTTGACACTGGGAACAAATATGTACCTATTGTTCTGTTAAAATGCAGGCGAATGCATCAAATTTCACCATTAAAATAAAAAAATCTCTGTGGGAGGACCCCCAGACCCCTTTTAAATGTGTCCCCCCACCAGTCTGGCAGTAGCAAAAGTTCTTCTGTGAGGGTCACGGAGCTCAAATTGGGGTCATAATGTGAAACTGTTTTTTACACAGATTTGTCATTTTTTAAACTAGTACTATGTTTAAGAAGTTACTTCTGCATGTTCAGATGAGAAAAAAAAAAAATCATCCATTTATCTTTTCATTGTAGAGAGGGAAATCTGACAGGCAGACATACAGTATATGGGGGCCCTGAAAAACGTTAGCCCCGGGGCCCATTTTACTTAAATCTGGCCCTGGGCAGAGACATTGCTGCTCTGGTTGGTGTTTTAGATACATCCTTTGGCGAACAACTGCCACGTAAAACATCTGTATTATCCACACGCCTTTCTATTGTTGATGAATTTATGTGCGTTTGTGTGAGTAAACCCAGGCTGCTGCTGAAGGCCCTGCTTTACACAGTGACTCTGTTTGTTCTTCAGTCAAGTGGGCGCCTGCAGCCATGGCCCGGCTCCTGCATGACATCCATGTTCAGAGGTCGGGTGGAGGTGCGGACACTAAGGCTGCGTCTGAAACCGTTAAATTGGTAAGAGGTCTTACGCCAAACCGGATGTGCGTCAGCCTCTGCCATGATCAGAAGCGTCCGAATTGGGCTGTCAGTTAGGAAGGAGTTAAGGAAAGGAGCCTCAATGCTAACTATCATAGCCACTTTATCATAGGGATCTCTGATGCTAACTCACTGGCGATTAGGAGCCATGTGCCATCCCATAAGCCACCGCACCGCATGCTCGCCCCCCTCGCCCCCACCCTCGAGTGATTCTTCATGCGCAACCACTTATTAGGACTTGGTTCTTACGTATCAGGCAAGTACAGTTGTTTTGATATGGCCAAAGCAAACACTGGAGATAGAAGTTGTCTCAAAGAAAAGGCTTTTATTGCCGTTGTTCCTATTTACAAAGCAGTATAACCAGCTGGTGACTTCAGAGAAAGAGAAGAAGTGAAGTCCACACCTCCTTTGACAGTTGACTTTTTGTCCTAGTCTTGAACTTCTCTACGCAGAGAGGGTGACTGCCTACCAGTGAATCAGTTGTTTGTGTCTATGTGTTTGTACTTTATCTGTACTTCATGTTATGTTCCGAATGATTATGGTTTTGACCGTTGTTTATCAGCTAATCTCACTGACATGGTCTTTTTGTTCTGTAGCGCGTAAGCAAAGCATGAGTCAGGAGCTTTTTCAGATTTCGTTCCAATCCTTACACACTGTTGATTGACAGGCGCACAATTAATAAAAAAAATATATAAAAGATTCTGCACAGGCCAAACTTTATGAAAGTGACGAAATACATGTTAGAGTCATCACAGCACGTCACATGTCAGTGTTTTAAAGAGCTGCTTCAGTAAATGGCTTAAATGAAGGCAGTTTGTGCTTTTGCTTTCATTCAGTAGAAAGGAAAATGTGATGGATCATTTGGATTTTTCTTCTTTTTTCTCCTTAAACGTCTTTATTTGGACACTATGTTGTTGCATATGTAATACAGTAGGTGGCTGTATGCGCTTTTGTTTGCCTGCCAATAACCTTAAAGAAGAAGAACAGCAGCTGTTGGTGATGTCACTTCCCCTTCCCCTGGGTAAGGACGGTGGAATTGGGCAAATGCTGCTGAATCTCTAGTTCACTAACTGCATAGAGATCTAACAGTTGACCCCATGAAAGGTTAAGGATCAGGAGCTAGTGTTAGTAATTAGAGGCTACAATTTAAGGGTTTCAGAATCAGCTTAAGACGTAGCGGCTTTTCATTGGCAAAATCCCGTTGCCAACGACCAGTGTTGGGGTCAAAAGGAAAGGGTTACAAAAATGTATTACTTTTATCAGTATATAAGGAATATAACATACATTGTTACTTGAAAAAAAAAAGCGGAAATATATTATTTTAAGTAACTCGAGTTACAAGTGCATTTAAATGGTATTGATGTACGTACAAAAAAATGCCAAACTGTCCCCAATAAAATGCAGCACCAAATCAAGTTCACACACTGGTGTATAAGATCTGCAGTCTTTAGTTAATGTTGTCAAAACAAAACACGAGAGAATGAGGGAAAGCGAAGGAATAGTAATATGTAATACAAACATATTACATTTTAAAGCTGTATATACTGTAGAATATATTACAGTTTTAAAGTAACTTGCCCAACACTGCCCACAATACTACACGTATTAGTAACTAAACCTGCTTCCTCTGAGAGTTCTCAACTATAATAATAAATAATTGTTTTTACATACATCATTCTCTGCACATCTGAACCAAGGACAGTCCGCTGTTGTTCAGCCGCTGTTGACATTTCTCTGTAGATAATTCTATCTGGGACTGGTGTCATCTGAGATTTGTCCTTCACTACGATTATCAGTTTCCTTCAGCAAACACACACACATACACTGTCTCACAAAGATGCCTTATGATAAAGCCATGGCCAAGTCGTCTCATCTAAAGCCTCACTGACATTCTTGATAATCACTGACCCAAAGGGAAGTTTTGACGGCTAACAGAATGTGCCTACAGGTGAAACTCAGAAAATTAGAATATCGTGAAAAAGTTCATTTATTTCTGTAATGAAGCTTCAGCGCAAATTCAACCTGGAAGACGTACCTGCAGCCTTCATTCATCGCCTAATCAACGGCAGCCTTCACCAATCACGGCCCCAGCTCAAGCCGCACCTTCACGACAGCCAATCATCGCGGCTGCTCATGCTGCGTCAGCATACTTGAATGACTGTTTTAATGTGGTTGCGTGGCATGGATGCTCTCAGCCTGTGGCACTGCTGAGGTGTTATGGAAGACCAGGATGCTTCAACCAGAGGAATATGACATTTGAAGCCCATGTCCAGGATCCATCTGTGTGTGGAGGCTCTTGATGCAACCGCATTAAAGCAGTCATTCAAGTAAAAGGCCCAAACCAAGTACTAAGTACAGATGCATGATTATAGTTTTCAGAGGACCCACATTTCTTTGTTTAAACTTTAGGATTCAGAAACATAGCTCAACTTGGAAAAGTTTTAGCCCAATAGTTAATGGTGTACAATTGTGGAATAAACTTGAGATGGAGTTGAAACGATGTCCAAACATCAACCTGTTCAAATATAAATACAAACAAAAGTCTTTTGAAATATATAGAGAGGAAGAAATGCGTTGCCACTAGGGGGAGCAATACGATCAATTATGTGTATTTTTCCTCAATCAATCAAGGAAGACTGTTGCTGCTCGAACGGTTGTCATTCTATTGCTCAAATTTACAAATTGAGAATTAGGGTAGGCAAATTAGGAATCTGTTGAGAGGGACCCTTATCTTTTAATGCACCACTCAGCATAGGAACATCATCTACGAAATCAGCTGTTAGGGCAGCTGGGTGGGGGTTTGTTGATTGGGAGTTACTGCCCTCTTTAACTGGCCCGCTCTACACCCTGGCTTTTTAATGCACCACACTATGCAGGGCTTACATCATACTTCACACAAAATAAATAAATAAATAAATGTAATAATAATAATAATAATAATAAAACTCAAATTAAAATTGTATTGAGGATGGTAATGACTGCTGGGAAGTAGCAAGATCTCGGAATTAATGCTTTTTATTGCATTACACTATGGCTTTCATAATACATTATACATGAAAAAAATACAAATAAAAAACTGAGGAAATTGTACACAAATTGATATTATACTGAGGATGACAGCTGGGAAGTAGCAAGATCTCTAAGTATAATATATACTGCATAGTAACGTGCCTTTATAACATAAAAATAGTGACTTCTGGTAATGTTACCAAGGTTTGGAATTGGTAACATGCTGAAATATATTATATTAAGGTTTGGCATTGGTAACATGCTGAAATATATTATATTAAGGTTTGGCATTGGTAACATGCTGAAATATATTATATTAAGGTTTGGCATTGGTAACATGCTGAAATATATTATATTAAGGGTTGGCATTGGTAACATGCTGAAATATATTATATTAAGGTTTGGCATTGGTAACATGCTGAAATATATTAAGGGTTGCCTTTTGTTACTTGCTTTGTACTAAACATAGTACATGAAACGAGATCGTGGTTGTCGTTGTGCTTCGTTTCTGTTTTCTATATGAACATTTCAAACAATGCTTTGTAATTTGGTCTGTGTTAAAAAAGCCGCTTTGAAGTGTAACTGGTTCTCCTTTGATGAGGTCAGATTTTATTGTTTGGACTAGTATTTTTATTGCATTGATTTATCTCACAGGCAGAATTTCGTATGTGCGTGAAAATGACAGAGTTGCAATCATGAACTTTTTTCTTCCCGACCGTTCCCGCCCAGTTTAACCCCTGATGTCAATAGATCAAAAATCATAATAGTTCATTTGAGATGCTGATACCAAATAACGGTCCTTATTCAGTGTTTTGTCTGTCGTTTTCTTTAATTTGCCAAGCTGCCAAAACTGACCACAGTAATAAACATGTTCAATCAAGCATTTTTCCAAAGCTGCAATTATTTGTTGTTGCTTAAAACAATATATTTCAAACTTATTTGCATTTTACATCAGTTTTAACCAAAAAGACTATGGGGAATAAAAAAAGACTTAAAATAAGCGTTACTTTAAATAGTTGTATGATCTAAAAAGCAGAACCATGTCCTCCGCTTAGCTGCGGACAGGGGGCGGAGCAAAGGCACCTGTCTGTCGCCGTGAGTACAGGCTCTGAATCACAGAACCCTGATAAAACAGAGCTCTGGAAACCTGGCTATTGAACAGACCAAAGGACGAGTGTCTGTTTATTTCACACATCGACATTGAGCTTCGGCTCCGCTTCAACAGAACTGTGACTCTGAAAGTTCGCACAGGAAAGAAAGCACCAGCTCCTCACACAAACGCCACCGCCTCACGGGGAAAAGAAGCGATATGAATCAGAGATGCACCGATCCAGCTTTATTGCTTTCGATACCGATACTGGGGTTTGAGTATCTGCAGATATCCGATATTAACCGATACCTAGAGACTTTCTTAAAAGTGGTTTTCTCTGAGTGAGAAAGTGAATGGTCCTTTTGTCATGATGTTACAGATCAATTATATCTATTAATAAACTAATGGAAAAAAAAAATTTAACATTTGATCACTGGCTTGTCAACAATATCTTTGGGACAGACTATTTTATATTACTATAAACAGCTCACATAAAGTGATCTGATCGTTACAACTTAGAAATATGTCAGGTCAGTTATTCTTTATCAGCATTTCAATTATTCAACTAAATTCAAATTCAACTAAAACACAAAGTCTCGGCCGCTCCAGCAGTGGCCATTTTATTTATTAGGCTACTTTAGGTATTTGTACCATAGTTTCTGACCCAGCCCTGTTAGCATGCTCCTGCTAGCGTTAGCATACTGTTGCTAGCCACGCCATTTTGCGCATCGATCAAAAATACATTTGCAGAGGTTAAAAACTGTTGGGTTTAACAAGAGGACCCCAAAGCAGAGGAGGCAAGTTTAACAGTTTATTATCACAAAATGGTGGTGGCAGGCAGGAAGCTGGCTGACGAGGAGCAGGACACGTGGAGCAGGTCACCAAGAACAAGACACCAGGAGAATCTGAACAGATGGAGGAAACAGCGGGTAAGTATATTGCAGTTGACAAAAATCTAATTCCAAAACCAGGAGCCGAGAAACACTACCGAAGAGGACGGAATTATCTGGCAGTGTGGTGCTGAGACATCCAGGCATTCATACTGAGGTTGATTGGTCAATGACGTGCAGGTGTCTAGTCTGCAGCACCAGGAAGAGTCAGCCACACACTGCTCTGCTGCAACAGAAAACAAAGGGGGAGGGGGACAGCATACAAACCAAATCATAACAAAAATTAACGCAGCGATTGAATTCTCCAGGTTCTTCCCTTCAAAATGACATACAGCATGTCCATATTCACTTTATTTAGTCGGTGAAAGTTGTGTTTTTAAAACGGTGAGAGCCAAAACTGGTATCGGTTCAGTATTGGATATTTGTAGCCGATACCCAATATCGGATCAATCCATCCCTAATCTAAATGCAAACGCTGCCCATTTAGTCAGATAAGGCCTAAATATATCCAGGTGCAGAGAAGCAAAACTCGGACAGTAGGATCACACAGCGACGCTCGCTGTACAGTCAGACCCAGGAGAGTGAGAGGAGGCGGAGCAGAAGCAGCAGGCCTGGCTTCAATCTGAATGACACCTGCAGATGCTCTGGTCACTTCCTACGCATAAATATAACAAGTAAAATGGATTTAACTGATCATAAACACACTTAAGTTCAGCTGAAGGTGCGGAGTTAAGGAATAGGCCACCGTTTTTACATACTGAGATAGGTTCCAAAATTAAACAATGTGGAACAATGTGATTTGTGTAATTCTACTTTATAGTGTAACACTTCACGTAACCATATTTAAATATGGAAAACATGGAAGAGTTTGGTAGCTTCTATCTTCACCTCGTTTGGAGCTATAGAGGAGAAGAGAGAGGCTAAATGCTAACGCCGTCTGTGCTGTGTTTACGTTATGGAAAGAACACGTGGAGACCAGACAGGTACAGATGAACTCGTCTAAGCTCAGGTAAGAACATATCTCAGTATGTAAAAACGGTGGCCTGTTCCTTTAAGGAATAGTGCGAAGGAAATTGCGGATTATTGGAACAGTTGCGGGAAGGTTTCGGGCTTTAGGAAAAGTTGCAATGCCGCACTGATTTCACAGAGTTTTCTTGATTTTGCGTTTACAGTTGTCTGTCTGACCAACCATTATTGAGACTTCAGTGTCAGGTAATTGCTGGTTTATAACATTGATACTTAAGAACATTTTATCCAGTTTGGCTTTACCTAAATCTAAAAGCTTCTTGGGAAAAACAAGTGTCTAAATAGCGACAAAAATGAGAAAAGAAGGATGAAAACGCAAAAAAAAAGCCACAAAAGAGCTAACTAAAGAGTGACAAAATATGTTGAAATGTGACAAAAAAAGCCACAAAAAAGTGACAGAAATGCGACGAACCCCCCCCCCCGACGAAAACACTGCAACAACGCGAGGAAAAATATCCTCTTAGACCAGTTTTGTCGGTCTTAGCTTTCAAATGAGACGTTACACTGGTCTATAGGCTGTAAGTCTCCAGTTGAGAAGCTTTTAGATTTAGGTAAAGCTGGAGAAAATGTGCTCGGTTAAGATGGGGGGTAAGAGGTTAAACCTTAAACTATTTACAATTATTAATTTCTTCACATCACATTTACCACCACCACAACAAAACACTAAAATCACCGACAGAAATCATAACAAGTAATTTATTGATGCTTCATTTGGATTTATTAGTTTCAAAGCCAAGACAATTGTAAACATCTTAAGGCTGAGGCTTCAGACATGTATATGTGACACGTAGATCCACAACTGTTTTTGCAGCACTTCAGGCCTGTTTTACAGTCTTGGTCCGAGGAGCACTCTTTTACGCAGAGTCTCTAATGGCTACATTCCAGGTCTGTGGGGATACAAAGTAAGAGTCAGTTTCATTAAACATTTAAAGAGCCAGAGAATTGCAGTCACACAAGAGACTGAATCAATGAGAGAATCTGACCAAGGCATCTGAACTTTATAGTTAAAACAACAGTATTTCAGATCACTCAGCCTTTAGTGTAACAAATCTGGAAGGAAGAACTGTTGCTGATTTGCAATTGGCCTAAAACATAACTGAAAATATACCATGTCAATAGATAGATAGATAGATACTTATACCAAATAACTTATTCAGTGTTTTGTCTGTCGTTTACTTTAATTTTCCATGCTGCCAAAATTTGACCACAGTAATGACATCATTGTCCCTCGATGAGAAGTAAACATGTTTAAATCAAGCCTTTATGTTACGAATAACAGTTGTAACTATGATTCATTCACAAATTCAGAAACGTGTCTCACTTTACCCGCTCTCCCAAACATTACTGTCTCTCCAGGATTATTTCACAGGCATTTTTGTGATTGTTGCCAATATGCCTGAGTGCCATTTTTCCAAAAGTTGACTTTTTTTTCTGCTTAAAACAATATATTTTTGCAACTTTTTTACATTTTACATCAGTTTTATCCAAAAAAGACTGTGGGAATAGAAAAAGACTTAAAATAAGCGTTACTTTAAATAGTTGTATGATCTAAAAAAACAGAACCATGAGCGAGAAGTTGCGAAGTTAAGGAATAGTTGCAGGAAAGTTTGGGCTTTTGGAAAAGCAATGATTTTGTTGCATCAATAATTGCAATCACAAAGTCCTGGAGGGACTGTTTGATGTTGCTCAGCATCAATATCAACTACTGATATATATAAGTCAATATATAACTGTCTTTCACAGACTCGTGACTGCCGGCTGCAACAGGAGGCTGCCACATCTGGGCCCTGTCATGTCACATCTGTCGACAGATAAGTTAATGTGGAGGCTCTGAGCTTCAGGATGAGGCACGTCATGAAAAGGAAACCCAGACTGAGTTATGAGTCTTTTTTACCAGTAAGAGTGCATGCTGCATAAACTACTTTTAAAGCAGAACTAAGTAACTCGTGCCCCTAGAGGCCATAAGTGGCACTACAGGTGTCGTATGTTGCGTTTTTCTACTCATTAATTGTCCTTGAGACAAATGGAGAGAGGGATATTGTACATCCAGTTACACAATGGAGATCATTTTTACTGTTACTGTTTCAGCGGCGCTAGCCCGCAGTTAGCTTTGCCCGTTAGCCTGTTAGCTTCTTCTTCATGATTCTATTAGTGTGTATTGGTGACTACGACCCGGAGACAGGAAAGTTGCAATTGTAGTTTTCTGGCCAGAGACACCAGGGGGAGATGAAAGACCCCCCAATCAGCCCATTAACACTTGTATTACCCCCAGAGGGAAAGGATTTATTAAGGTAAACACGTTACTTAGTTCTGCTTTAAAATAATGTAGAAGAAATAAAGAATTCAGTCCTAAATTCTGACCAGACAAAACCTCTAGAGTCCAGACCATCTACTTTTGCGGCTGCGTATGGTTAAACCTCAACCTATTTACAATGATGTATTCGTTTGTCACATTTACCACAACCACAACAACTACAACAAATATCATCAAACACTAAAATCACAGACAGAAATCATAACAAGTTATTTATTGATGCTTAATTTGTATTTATTCATTTCAAAGCCAAGACAATTGTAAACAGCTTGGGGCTGAGGCTTCAGACATGTATATGTGACACGTAGATCCACAACTGTTTTTGCAGCACTTCAGGCCTGTTTTACAGTCTTGGTCCGAGGAGCACTCTTTTACGCGGAGCCTCTTCTGTAACACCTAGGCCAGGTGTTCTGTGGGGATACAAAGTAAGAGTCAGTTTCAATAAAAAATCTAAAAAAAGAGCCATCCGGATTGCTTACAGGGCGTACAGGGCGTACAGGGCGTACGGGGCCTACAGGGCCTACATCGGAGAAAATCTGTGGGGATACAAAGTAAGAGTCAGTTTCAATAAACATTTAAAGAGCCAGAGGATTGCAGTCGCACAAGAGACTGAATCAATGAGAGAATCTGACCAAGGCATCTGAACTTTATAGTTAAAACAACAGTATTTCAGATCACTCAGCCTTTAGTGTAACAAATCTGGAAGGAAGAACTGTTGCTGATTTGCAATTGGCCTAAAACATAACTGAAAATATACCATGTCAATAGATAGATAGATAGATACTTATACCAAATAACTTATTCAGTGTTTTGTCTGTCGTTTACTTTAATTTTCCATGCTGCCAAAATTTGACCACAGTAATGACATCATTGTCTCTCGATGAGAAGTAAACATGTTTAAATCAAGCCTTTATGTTACGAATAACTGTTGTAACTATGATTCATTCACAAATTCAGAAACGTGTCTCACTTTACCCGCTCTCCCAAACATTACTGTCTCTCCAGGATTATTTCACAGGCATTTTTTGTGATTGTTGCCAATATGCCTGAGTGCCATTTTTCCAAAAGTTGACATTTTTTCTGCTTAAAACAATATATTTTGCAACTTTTTTACATTTACATCAGTTTTATCCAAAAAGACTGTGGGAATAGAAAAAGACTTAAAATAAGCGTTACTTAAATAGTTGTATGATCTAAAAAAACAGAACCATGAGCGAGAAGTTACGAAGTTAAGGAATAGTTGCAGGAAAGTTTGGGCTTTTGGAAAAGCAATGATTTTGTTGCATCAATAATTGCAATCCCAAAGTCCTGGAGGGACTGTTTGATGTTGCTCAGTATTTATTTTATTTTTTTAGTTTATTTGGTAGGGACAGTGCATGTTAATGAACAAGCAACACCAGATTGTAGCCTTGGGCTAACTTCCATTCACCGTCCCCCATGTGCACTCTCAAACATCCTGACCTATTGTACATGTTTTTAGTGGTAGGGGAAACCGGAGTACCCAGAGAAAACCTACGCAGTCACAGGGAGAACATGCAAACTCCACACAGAAAGGCCCCGTCCAGGTGGGAATCGAACCCGGACCTTCTATTTGTGAAGCACGAGCGCTAACCGCTGTACTACCGTGCCGCCGTATCAATACCAACTACTGATATATATATATATGATACTGTCTTTCACAGACTCGTGACTGCCGGCTGCAACAGGAGGCTGCCACATCTGGGCCCTGTCATGTCACATCTGTCGACAGATAAGTTAATGTGGAGGCTCTGAGCTTCAGGATGAGGCACGTCATGGAAAGGAAACCCAGACTGAGTTATGAGTCTTTTACCAGTAAGAGTGCATGCTGCATAAACTACTTTTAAAGCAGAACTAAGTAACTCGTGCCCCTAGAGGCCATAAGTGGCACTACAGGTGTCGTATGTTGCGTTTTTCTACTCATTAATTGTCCTTGAGACAAATGGAGAGAGGGATATTGTACATCCAGTTACACAATGGAGATCATTTTTACTGTTGCTGTTTCAGCGGCGCTAGCCCGCAGTTAGCTTTGCCCGTTAGCCTGTTAGCTTCTCCTTTGTGATTCTATTAGTGTGTATTGGTGACTCCGACCCGGAGACAGGAAAGTTGGAATTGTGGTTTTCTGGCCAGAGACACCAGGGGAGATGAAAGACCCCCCAATCATCCCATTAACACTTGTATTACCCCCAGAGGGACTACGGAAAGGATTTATTAAGGTAAACACGTTACTTAGTTCTGCTTTACTCATACAATAACTTAATCCTGCTGACCTCCCAATATAATAACTTTACCTGCGGCTCCGCACAAGTATTTCCACAGGAATGATGGCAGCATTTCTGATCACCGTCACAGTCACAGTCTGAGCAACATATTTCCTGATGACAATCTCCTGGTTCAGGTAAAGACAAAAAGAAGTAAAGAAGAAGAAATAAAAAGCCTTTGTTACTTTTCACCCAACGCTAACTAAAGAAAGAAGGTTCACTAACTTTTAAATACAAAAAGGTGCCTTAATCAAATGATAGATTTGTTTATAATGATACTTTTGGTTCATGTTAGAGGGAAAAGAAGGATGCGGTGCAGATGAACTTTATAACAAAGCAGTGTAATGTAACGTTTGCATCAATCAGACTATGGCACTCGAGCAGAGCGGATTTTAAAATCTAGGCTGTAATTAATAATAATACAAGAAAAAGGATATCAATTCAGTTTAAATGTGATATTGTGACTTGTAAAACATAAATACCTCGGACACATGTTTTCTCCCCACAGCCGGCGTCGCAGCATTTTTCGCCTTGGTGACAATCTCCGTCTGTGGAGCACCCCTTGCACCACACATCTATGGTAGCAGGACAGGATCCGGGTTTGG
The DNA here is from genome assembly GCA_007210695.1 of Neogobius melanostomus. Lineage (NCBI taxonomy): Eukaryota > Metazoa > Chordata > Actinopteri > Gobiiformes > Gobiidae > Neogobius > Neogobius melanostomus. The sequence goes on from VHKM01000463.1 coordinate 624,467, forward strand.
AAGAGTCTGATAAGAAGTAACATTATTTAGTTCAATCAGAAACAAAGAGATATACTATTAATCTGGATGCATTGATTGCTCCACAGAATAATAAGAGATGAAGCAGCTTGCCTTAAAACTGCTCAATATGAAATAAAAGAACAATTCCTCTAAGGTTATTCAGAAATTAAATGCAGTGTCTGCTTGAACTAATACCACCCAAACATTTACATTTGATCATATTTTTATTGGCCATAACATGTAAACATTCACAGGAGAGGGAGGATACTGTTCAACTTTGGTTTGCGAAAGAGCTCTTGGATGCTCCACTGCACTATTGGAAAAATATACTGTGGAATGATTAACCCAAAGTTGAATAGTTTGGGAGGAACACACAACGTCACATCAACATCAAAACCCTCTGCTCACTGTGAAGTCTAGAAAAATAAATTCACAAGTTTATCAAGATATTTTGCAGAAAACCTGAGAAATTCAAAACAGCGTGGGATACGTAAGTGAACCCCTGTATTAAAAATCTGCTGATTCTTCTTTTGCAGCAATAACTGCTTTTCTGTAGTTGCAGATCAGACGCTCACAATGATCAGGATGAATCTTGGACCATTCCTCTTTACAAAACTGCTGCAGTTCAGTGAGATTCAGGCGGTGTACTTACTTATTCCATGCTGTCCTGTGAATGTTTACATGTTATAGCCAGTAAATATATTATAAAATGTTAATGTTTGGGTGGTATTCCTTTAAGCACTGTTTAATCATTCTTGTGATTTTGATAATTCAGGCAGTAATGTGAGAAATATATATATATATGCTATAAAAAATGAAGGATTTATATCTTTCTCTTTTTTTTCATTTGAAGGTCTGACTCCTTTTTCATACAAAAATAATAAAACCCTTTCATTGCTAACTTTCTGACCCAAAGTTACTGCAAAAACAAACAAAAAATAGTACCTTTTAATTTTCAAATGATACATTTCTGTTCTTGCTGGTGCGGCCAGATGTCTGTGAAATATCACCAGAAGGAATTGTTTCTAAGTTAAAATTTGTTTCCGTCATGGCAATTTTAGTCAAAACCCCCGTTGTGGGTGCTTCGGCACAAAAATGTGCTTGTAAGCTATAAAAAAAATGAAGGAACAATATCATTTTATTTGAATGTCTAACTCTTTATATAACTTTTGAAATATGTGAACACTTTCATTGCCAGCTTTCTGTCGCAAAGTTACTCAAATGTATTGGCATTGTTTGACTCCATAGACTTACATTGTAATCACGATTTTTCAAACATAAAACAGATTAAGGATGTAATTTCAAACTTCTGCATATTTTGAAAAATGTAGGAGTGATGCCAAAAATGTGCTTGGGTGTGATAGAGTATAGGACATAAACCATGTATGTAAATCACTGTTGTTATTTGTAAATTATTATTATTATTATTATTACAATAGTACAATGGCATTATGATTTGTTTTGGAGACATTTATCTGGGTGTAGGCCGTCCACATTGTTTGATCCATTGTAGGCAGAGCTCAGGTTGTGGTTTCGCTTTGGGAAGGGAAATAACTGGACTCCCCCTGACACACTCTTGTGGTACCTAGTGTCTGATTTACAGACTCCATAGGCAGATCGCTTCACCATTTTGCTTCTTTTTCTTTGTCTGGTGGGTTTTTGGTGGTTAGCAGTAAAAAAAAAAAAGTGCATCTCCTCAGTGCTCATTGCTGGTATGTCCCATTGTTTTGCATTGGAGGCCTGCAGCATGACGGACCTAGCTTCATAGTAACGGTTGCTAGGATGTCTGATTGGACAATTACCGTTTTGGGGTGTGGTTTTGCGAAAGGTCAATTACTTGGTGATATCAGAATGACCATTCTAGATGCTTCTAAAACCCAGAGTGACCGTTACTCTGCATTACCTTGCTTCACACACTTGTTCCAACAGCCGTCAGATTTGCATGTCTCACATCTTTTACAGTCTCTGTCAGTCTTGCACTCGTGACAGGGCCTCTTCATTGGACGGGGACACGGTTGTCCTGGTTTGGGGAAAGACACATGATAATGTAAGGTTACTTACACCAAGTGTGCAATCACTCAATCAAGTTGTTTTGTATCAATATCACAACAGGAGTTGCCTCACAGGGCGGCACAAACATTAAAACAATGAAACAAAGGCAAATGTCCAAACAGATAATGTCTAAATAAGCAGGTCCTTAGGAAAAAGAAAAAAGTGTGAAGTATGGAATGGAAGTTAATTTGTAAAGCGTTTTTCACATGAGTCACACAAAGTGTTTCACACAGAGTTAAAGATTTGTTCTTCCTTCACTCCACACACGGTGATGGTCAGTTACGTGTGTAGCTACAGTTTAGACTGACAGAAGTGCAGCTGCACACATCTGTGCCAATGGTCAACTCATGTAAGAGTTACTGTAAATCTGTAAATGTAACAGTGTATGGACTGCCCTGGATTAATGTATATATTGAAATTTAAATCACGTTTTGTTTTGTTACTGTTAGATTCATGTTTTAAATCAGAAATACAGGATGTGATTATTGAGGGAAGAAACTTTGCTATTTTAAGATAAATATTAATCTGATTGAAAAAACGCCATTACTTGAGCAACTTTATTATTTTTAATATAAATTCATTGTAAATCAGATATTGTGGATAATGTGTTTAACAAGGTAAGTGACTGATATGAAATCACTGTGTAATGAATTAGTGACATGCTGTATATACTGCCTTATTTTCTTATTACCATATGTCCACACACACTTGTTATTACAGCCATCCCAGCAGCATGTATGGTCACGTCCTTTACAGTCACTGTCTGTGACACAGTCGTCACACGGGTTGCCTAAAGACACATGAGAATGTAAGGTTCAATTTAAAACATGTCTTTGATTACATTCATTATGTCTTCTTGTTTCAAAAATTATCTAAAAGGTTCTTTAAGAAAGACATGGGTAACACATTTGACTTCCTCCTTCCTCAGAGGCGTCTCCAGACGTGCACGATACATTATGAGAGTGTAGTCTCCAGGCTTTCCAATGATGTGTAACACATGGAAATCTGATCATATTTGGAGACGTAGCGGCGATTTGAATTTAACAACTCTTAAAAGCTCAAAGGGCAGGAAAAGCTCTCCAAAGATTTGGGCAGTTCTCACCTCTGTCTGCTGCTCGAGTGACAATAGGGCTCATTTACATCTCAAAAAAAAAGGTTTGCATACAGGTAATATATAAATAAATATGATCCGTAACCTGCACACACAGCTTTCTTTCTATAAGGTTAGGTATTGCATGCTTATTAGTTGTACCAGAGCCACAGAAAACACTAGGCCATAGTGATGTAGATAATGGACATAGTGCAGCCTACTCTTTCATTTACAGACAAAATCCTGCGTGTTTCTCCCATAGCTTCTGTGTCAGTGCTGCCTGTGTCAGCTCCGCCTCTGTGAGCTGCTGGAGCCTCAGGCTGAGACAGAGTTACAGACTCCAGACATAACTGAAGTTATAACTTTAGAAAAGACTCCTGTACTACTTTAGTAATGCACATACACATGAGGGGAAAAGGCCCACATTGCTGTGCGTGATCGCATTGTTTACGTTTCACTGCACAAACCCAGCGTAACTGTATCTGACCATAAAACCGAAAATATGAAGCAGATCTCTCTCAAATAAGAAGTGGCTGAAAGCTAGGGATGCGCTGACTACATTTATAGAGTAGTTTAAGTTTGTAGAGATCTTGATTTTGTGTAAATAGCAGATTCATTCACTCGTGGACTACATGACTGTCTCCCATGCAGAGAGATCATTAGTGATCACACTAGGGTTGCCACCTACGTCTGACAAAAAACCTGGACATTTCGGCAACCCAATCAACCATTTTGCTTACAAGCAGTGTCGCCCTTCACACCTAAGCCAAACAAAAATGACCCTTCTACAGCCAAATTGGACATAACCTTGTGATGGAGCTATATTGGTTTTGCTTTAAGTATTTACTTTGTGGTTAATGTCCAGTGGTGGCCGAACTGGAGAGAATGCACTTAAGAGGTTAATAATCTAGCCTGGGCAAATCTTGGATACGCAATAAGAAATAGGGAAAGGTACAACAAGTCAACAATAATAAAGGACTATTTGTTTTTAAATGTTTAAACAGCACCTACTTGACTGAGCGGAGTTCAGATCCACGAAGACGAGTGCGATGATCAGGAGGCAGAGGACGGAGCGATCCATGTTGATCTCTGCTGCAGTCACACACAGACCTCACACACACGCTGGTATTTATTCACATGAACCTTTATCAGAAGATAAACCTGGAGACACGGTTTATTTGGATGTTTGAATGTGCGGTTTGTCAGTCTCTTTATCTTGTGTCAGGCGCACTTGAGTCTGGGACACGCTGTCGCTGTGATAATGCGCAATAGACAATCTGGCAAAAAAGTATTTAATTCACTTTAAATGTTTGTTGTGCAGCTCAACATCATTATCTGCATTTAACTGATTTGATCAATCAGAGGAACAAACAGTAACAAACAAATGTCAAACTGTTCTGAAGAGAAAGCCTTGAGAGATTAGATTTTTTTTTTTTTTACAGCCTATATGTGAAAAGTTTTGGTAAAGCCAAACTGGTGAAAATGCGCTCGGTTCATGTGGGGGTTAGGAGGTTAAGCAGACTGATAATTATTTCAGTGTATTGTTCACATACAGTACAAAAGACAATAATGTAATGGAAACAGCGGGACGTAGACGCTTGGCCCCGGACAGGACAAGGGTTTCACCACGTCCGCTGCGCTGGGACTCGGGCAGGGAACAGGTACGGGACTACGAGCGCTAAAAAGGCATCCCTGGGAATCCCACATAGCACCAAACTATCAGTCTAGTGTCTTTTTGTTACTTTGGATGTTGCGTTTGGGTTGATCTCTGGACGTCTCGCTCTGTCGACAAAACATCTCATAAAAGCAGCCGCCTGTTTCCACGCTATAATGCGCTCGTCTCCGCCGTCATGTGTCGCGTTTATTACGAGAGTTTCCCAAGGTGTTTATTTGACAAGGCCGGATTTATGCAGGCGCTTACAGGGGCTAAGCCCAGGGGCCCAACAGGTGTAAAGGCCCCTGGGCATAAGGAGAGAGTTCCCTCTCTTTACAGCCTCCCTCACATGTAAGGCTTAATCACATGAGACTAAACCAGGACTAAACCAGGTCTAAACCAGGACTAAACCAGGTCTAAACCAGGAATAAACAGGGTCTGAGCCATTTTCATTGAGTGGACACTGGGAACAAATATGTACCTATTGTTCTGTTAAAATGCAGGCGAATGCATCAAATTTCACCATTAAAATAAAAAAATCTCTGTGGGAGGACCCCCAGACCCCCCTTTTAAATGTGTCCCCCCACCAGTCTGGCAGTAGCAAAAGTTCTTCCGCGATGGCCACGGAGCTCAAATTGGGGTCATTATGTTAAACTGTTTTTTACACAGATTTGTCATTTTTTAAACTAGTACTATGTTTAAGAAGTTACTTCTGCATGTTCAAATGTTGGACCGGATCTGGCAGCAGAGATTCCGGAGTGTAGTAACAACGAAATGGAGTCATTGATAGACATTAATTCAAAAACTATGTTTTTGTCCGGAGTAACTGAAACAGAAATAATAGATGTCATTAACGGGTGTAAGAACAAATCGTCTACAGACTGTTTTGATATAGATATGACACTAGTTAAACAAATTATACATAGTATCGTGAAACCATTAACCTACATATGCAACTTATCGTTTCAAACAGGAACAGTTCCAAATAAAATGAAAATTGCAAAAGTTATACCTATACATAAAAATGGGACAAACACATCTTCACTAACTACAGACCTGTCTCTCTGCTCCCCCAGTTTTCCAAAATCTTAGAGAAACTTTATAACAGTAGAATGGATAATTTCATAGATAAGCATAAACTAATCAATGAAGGTCAGTACGGGTTTCGAGCAGCAAGGTCAACTTCAATGGCCATCATTGATGCAATAGAAGAGATTACTAATAGCTTAGAGGGCAAGAAACATGCAGCTGGAATATTCATTGACTTGAAAAAAGCATTTGATACACTAAATCATTCTATATTATTAAAAAAATTAGACAGATATGGCATAAGGGGAGTGGCTTTGAGCTGGATTCAAAGCTATTTAACCGGGAGACAACAGTATGTGAAGATGGGGGAGTTTACATCAGGTTATTTGGACATTGGTTGTGGGGTCCCACAGGGATCTGTCTTAGGCCCAAAGTTGTTTAATTTATATATTAATGACATTTTTAACGTGTCTAAATTATTAAAATTAGTGATTTTCGCAGATGACACAAACGTCTTCTATTCCAATGACAATTATAGTAATTTAGTAACTAACATAAACTGTGAACTAAGGAAATTAAAAACATGGATGGACATTAATAAATTGTCCCTCAACCTAAATAAAACAAAAGTAATGTTTTTCGGTAATTATAATGGAAAACCAGACTCAGTAAACATAGACGGTGTAGTTTTAGATACAGTATCAGAAATTAAATTCTTAGGAGTCATCATTGACAGTAAATTAAGCTGGAAACCACACATAAGACACATACAAGGTAAAGTCTCCAAAAGTATCTCAATCATTAACAAAGCAAAGTTTTTCTTAAATTACAATGCATTATTTTTGTTATATAGTTCATTAGTTTTGCCATATCTAAACTACTGTGTAGAAGTTTGAGGCAATAACTATAAAAGCTCATTACACCCTCTTGTTATACTCCAAAAACGGGCTGTAAGAATTATACATAAAGTAGGATATTATGATCACACTAATATATTATTTCTGCAGTCTAAACTGTTAAAAATGCATGATTTAGTTGATTTCTCTACTGCCCAACTTCTGTTTAAAGCCAACAAAAATGTGCTACCTGCAAGGATACAAATGCTTTTTGCACGCACAGAAGGGAGATATAACCTGAGGGGGTGTGATAACTTTAAGACTCAAGCAGTGTCTTCCACTAGGAAAAGTATGTTTGTGTCTGTATGTGGAGTTAAACTCTGGAACAAATTGGGGGCAGAATATAAACAATGTCCAAATATTCATCATTTCAAATCAAGATATAAAAAAATGGTATGGTCAAAGTACCAGAAGGAGGAAATGGGTACTTGATTGCTAATGGGTGTCACAAAGTGCTGTATACTTTAAAGGTCAGATCTAACTAATAATGAAGTATATTGTGGTTGTTACTATTATACTATTGCAGTTGTTATTGCCATTGTTATTGCTATTGCTGTTGTGTTGTTATCATCACTATTTAAACTTTAAATGTAACAGTCTAGGATTAATACCTAACAATCTGTGGATTATTCTTAGAATCCAACTCAATCGATTCAGACAGCAGTACTGCTATTGATGCTGATGGTAATATAAAGGAAATAAATTCTTAGAAGTAAATCATGCACATATCTATGTACTCCGCATTCAACATAACCCATAGTATAGGGCAGACATGTGGGGGCCGGCAGCTCGAGGAAACTCTCTTCTGGCAGCAGACTCCTAACATTGTCTCTTTTAATGCATAGTATAGGACACTTAACAAATGATGGTCCTGTTGCTCGGGGGCTGCTCCCCTCTGGCAGCTGGTCCAGTCACAGAAAAGAAGAAAAAGAAAGAAAAGCCCCGAATCCCTTTTAACACATATCATTAAGACCATTCTTGTTATCATGAACATCAATCAGTCTGCGATAACTGTACCTTTCATGAATAAATGTGGAGTATTTTATGTATCATTCAAACACTTTGATACAGAGTAATGTTATATGGGTTGTAATGGTGATGGTGAACAACGGTAATGCCAACATGGTAATGAATTCTGTATGGGAGACAGAAATAATACACTGGTTGTAGCGTGTGAGATACTGTGAATGTTGACCTGGTATAATGCAGTGTCGCATTTGTTAATATGTAACCAACTCGGTTGATAGTTGTTTTGAAAAATGGTAAGAAATATGCACTGTTGTCAGTTATTGTTATTGAAGTTTATGAACAGGGGTGGGAGTCAATAAGCTCGTCTTCTTCCCACTCCTTTTCGAGCTGTAATGTAAATTATTTTTTCTTTTTTCTTTATTATGTATATATATATTTCTGTTTTTTCTTTTCTTCTTTAGCTCGAAATAAAATATTCAAAAAAAAAATCAAATGAAAAAAAAAAAAATCATCCATTTATCTTTTCATTGTAGAGAGGGAAATCCGACAGACAGACATACAGTATATGGGGGGCCCTGAAAAAACGTTAGCCCCAGGGCCCATTTTACTTAAATCTGGCCCTGGGCAGAGACATTGCTGCTCTGGTTTGTGTTTTAGATACATCCTTTGACGAACAAATGGAGATAAGGGAGTTATATATAGTTTCGAGAGCAGGACCATACCTCAACCACGCCCCTTCCGGCCGGCAGACTATTTAAGTCCACTAATTACTGACCTCGTCCTCTGGTTCCGGCAATGGCCGCTGGCTGCTCTGCTTTGTGACCGCATACACTGGAGGCCGCCATTGCTCCTCCATTGCTGTAGTACCTCCATTTGGCCGCTAGGCCCCCATTGAAAAGCATTGGACTTTAGACACGTTAAAAACAACTTTAATGCCTGGTTTCAATTTTTTCAACACTTAATATGGCTACATATTCCTCCTGAGATAACGCTGGGTTAGTCAAAAAAATAGAAACCAGGCTGGTTTTCGAACTAAATTTTTTTTTAATCTCCTACTTAACGGAGGTCGGACTGTTAGCATTGGAGCTGCGCAAGCTACACGTCACGCAAGGGCCGAGTCTACAGTGAGATCCCGCCCTTTTGCCCTTATTAGGAACATGCCTCGTCAGAGCTGGGGAGGAGGAGTCTGTAAATCCGCCATGATTTCCCCCTCGAACGTGGTCATTGAGGAGTGAGGAGGAGTTGTCTATTCTTTTTAACAGTCTATGGGTTCCGGGCTTCCGGCACTCCTTGTTCCCGTTTACGTGCGTGCTCCCGTTACTACGCCCCGCTTGCATCGTACAGGCTTCGCAAGTCTACTCGTGATACAGATACGGTAGTATTCTCTCTTACCTCGTGTCACTGCTGTTGGTAGTCTGTACGTCCTCTCCGTTATCTCTGCAAGTTGCTCGTCTTACTAGCGTCCTGGGGCCGGGTCCCCTTGTCCAAGTCGTGCACGCCACCGGCTCCAGGCCCGGTTCCACGTGGGCGCCACACTACGCTGTAATCCCATTCAGGTTACCCGTGAGCTTTACTGTACTTCCGCGCCGCTTGTCAGTGGAACGTGCATCCGTTTAGGCTGTGCTGTAGTGTCCCCGCATAAAACAGAGAGCGAGAAGGTCCATGCGGTTCGGGTCCCATGCATAAAGGGCTCGCGCCACCTCCTTCTCTTCACAGCCCCCGCGGCCGTGCACCGCAAGCTTTCTTCGTGCGTCCATCCTGCCTACATTCAGCGCCAATGAGACAGGCTCCATGTGCTCCACGTACTCTATTCTCCCACGTCATCCAGAGTCTCCAGATCGCCCCTGCAGCTAGCCTTTCTGCTAGCTTGCACCTATGCCTGTTCCCGCTGTCACCTGGGTTGCCAGATCGTGTTTTTTCCAACATGGGAGCCGAGTTTCGGCTGCCGCCTGGGTTGCCAGATTGGGTTTTTTCCAGCATGGCGGCCGAGTTTGCGCCTGGGTTGCCAGATCTGTTTTGCATTTTTGTTTTTTCTAGGATGAAAAGTTTGTTTTAGCCCGACTTGCCAGGTTCTGCAGTACAGTGCCCTGGTCATTAAAGGGGGCATATCATGCATTATTCGCCGCGTTCCCACCATCGTAGTACGTATCAAGCTTTGCTTTATCGTTGATTTCCATGGTGCGACTGTTTGCTGGAAGAGTTGAGCCATGTCCCTGCCGTACGTTTCCAGCACCGGGTTGCCAGTTTCTTCTATCGTCCGCGTTTCACCCCCGTACTAGGCGCAGCCCGGCTCGGGGCACCCCATGCAATTTAACATATTGACGCCTATTTCTCCAGTTCTAGCTGTACTGCTTCTGTTTGTTCCGCACGACTACATTTCAGCTTCTGCTGACTCCGCTACGCTAACTCGCGTTATATCAGCTCGTGTTTGCTCGGGCTGATCCATGCTGTCTGCCGCTCCCTTTGGCACCAGGTTGCCAGAACTCATCATGTCCCTTGGCTCCGAGTTGCCAGATTTCGCATCTCTGCCATACGTTTCCAGCACCGGGTTGCCAGTTCCTTCTACGGTTCGTGTGTCCCGAGGTTTCACCCGCGTACTAGGGGCAGCCAGACTCGGGGCACCCCATACCATGTATCCTATTGATGACTATTTTCCAGCTCTGGCCGTGCAGCTTTCGTTTGTTCCGCACGATTGCCTTTCAGCTTCTGCTGCCTCTTCCGGGTTGCGGCCCGCACCTCCCGGGACCCACGCCAGCAGCGCCGCCACCATTGGCCTCGCGTTGCCAGATATATCTCTTCATGCTCTGCTTTGCCCGTGTTTTCTCTGACTTTCCCCACTTCCAGCCTTCATCGCACTACTTTGCCTAGTCTTCCGCTTCTATCTTTCCCTGGCACCGGGATGCCTTCTTTTTCTTCCTAGTTTCCTTGGTTTGGCGGGCGCGGCCTCCGCGTCAGCTGTCCCCGGGTTGCCAGGTCACTCTTTTCAGCCTCCTTCAACTTTTCTCTCGGGTCATGAGTCGCACATGCAGTCGGAGCTATTCCCGGGTCGTCCTGGGCTCCCGGCTGGGTCCACTTCTTCGGACCCGACCCTCGGACCACCGTCCCCGGCCTCGTCGGCCCCCCGCCCCTGGCCTTGTCGGCCCCCGCCTCGCCCCGGATGTCGCCGCCCCGCCCGGACGTCGGCCCCGGACGTCGCCGCCCCCGCCCCGGACGTAGACGTCGCCGCCCTCATACTGTTCGACGCCGCCCTCGTCCCGCCCGTCACCGCCCCGCCCCGGACCTGGCCACCCTCGTCCCACTCGTCGCAGCCCCCGCCCCCGGCCTTGTCGGCCCCGCCCTCGCCCCGGACGTCGCCGCCATCGCACGTCGCCGCTCGGCGTCGGCCCCGGATGTCGCCGCCCTCGCCCGGAAGTCGGCCCCGGACATTGCCGCCCCGGACGTCGACGTCGCCGCCCTCGTACTGTTCGACGCCGTCCTCGTACTGTTCGACGCCGCCCTCGTACTGTTCGGCGCCGTCCTCGTACTGTTCGACGCCGCCCTCGTACTGTTCGACGCCGCTCTCGTACTGTTCGACGCCGCCCTCGTCCCGCTCGTCACCGCCCCCGCCCCGGACGTCGCCGCCCTCGTCCCACTCGTCGCAGCCCCCGCCCCCGGCCTTGTCGGCCCCCGCCCTCGCCCCGGACGTCGCCGCCATCGCACGTCGCCGCCCTCGCCCGGACGTCGGCCCCGGACGTTGCCGCCCCGGACGTTGCCGCCCCGGACGTCGACGTCGCCGCCCTCGTACTGTTCGACGCTGTCCTCGTACTGTTCGACGCCGCCCTCGTCCCGCTCGTCGCCGCCCCGGACGTCGCCGCCCTCGCCCCGGACGTCCCCCGCCTCCGTCGTTCCTCGCCGCCACAGGCCTCGTCGCCGCCCTCGCCCCGGCTCGTCGCAGTCATTTAGGTTTCTGCGGGGATGTCGGGGATGTCGTCACCAGGTTTCTTCGCTGGTCGAGGATGTCGCCACCAGGTTCCTTCTCAGGCACCGAGTTGCCCCGTCTAGGTTCCTTCGCAGAAGCCGCCGCCCTCGCCCCGGACATCCCAGACGCTGTCTCCTTCGCCCTCGTTACCTGCTGCCTTCGCCTCCATAGTCTCCGCCAGGCATTGTCTTCACCCTCATTGTACCCGGTCGTGCCTTCTCCGTGGTGGTTCCAAACACTGAGTTGCCCCATCTAGGTTCCTTCGTGTACTGAGATGCCTCGTCCAGGTTGCTTCGCAGGCACAGGGTTGCCCCGTCTAGATTCCCCCAGCTTGAGTCGCTGCGTGGATTCCAGCGATCCCTTCTCAGCCGTTTTTGGGGTTGGTTCAGGTCTTGCATTGCCTTACCTCGTCGCTGGGCTTCACAGGCAGCGGCCACAGTGCGTGAATAACCACACTCCATTCATCTCTGTCCGGGCTGGTGCCGCATGGTGTCTCAGTCTCAATGCATAGATCGTCAGCATGCACCATACCTCAAGGGATACTGGTTTCGCCCAGCTGCAGTTCTCTCAGGAACTTCCTACCTTCCTGCCTGCCATTTCGTACTGCCAGTCGATCGCATTGCTTCCCGGCAAGCTCGGGAAGTCGAGGTTGCTGCTCCAAAGTCAAAGATCAGGTCTCCGTTATCCTTGCCTTCCGCCCGGTTAACCATGCTCATGTTACCCAATTTCCCCCAAGTTCCGCCAGGTGCTGCTTCCGTCGCACAGGGGCAGAACATTGGAGCGACTAGTGCCCATCGGCTCCCTTCGTTGCTCAGAGTTTGCTCCTTCCTTCGGGCCCGACTTGGCAAGTTTCTCTCATGCGAACAACATCCAGGCAATTCCCGAGGGTTGCTTGGCCCTTCCACCTCAAGGAAGCAAGACCTACATCTACATTCCCATTTATCCTAAGCTGAATTGTCACATTAGTCCTTTCGAGCCCCTCATCTACCACGACCAGCATAAGAAGTAGAGCGGCACATCCCCGCAGGAGCCGCTTTTTGTCACCGAACATGCTCGGCCGTTACTAGATCCTGGTTTATTCCTCCATCTAGTTTCGTTTTGCAGAGTCCCGCCCGGATGGCTCTGGGCACTCCCTCCAGAGTCGAGGTTGCCATGTCAGCATCCAGCGAGGCGTGCCCGATCGCCTCATCAAGAAATAGGGTCGATTGTCTCCTCAGCCTTAAGTCTATACATGCCACAATCTGCGGGATCTGCGGGATCTGCAAGAGGCACATGCTACGCTTCTCTTGTAACTTCTTTGGGACGCGAGCCCGGGAGCTCACCTTGACGAATCCCCAGTACGGCTTTGTTTTCATCGACATGCAATACGTTTTCATCTATGCAATAAATCATTATTTGTTGCAGCTCTGAGGTTGTGGTCCTTGTGAGTGAAATGGAGATAAGGGAGTTATATATAGTTTCGAGAGCAGGACCATACCTCAACCACGCCCCTTCCGGCCAGCAGACTATTTAAGTCCACTAATTACTGACCTCGTCCTCTGGTTCCGGGCTTCCGGCCCCACCCTCCCTCCCCTTTTAAAGATTTTGTTTTACTTCGTCTGTTCTCTTACAGGTTCGGGGACGCGAGCCCGGGAGCTCACCCTGACGAATCCCCAGTACGGCTTTGTTTCATCGACATGCAATACGTTTTCATCTATGCAATAAATCATTATTCGTTGCAGCTCTGAGGCTGTGGTCCTTGTGAGTGAACTGCCACGTAAAACATCTGTATTATCCACACGCCTTTCTATTGTTGATGAATTTATGTGCGTTTGTGTGAGTAAACCCAGGCTGCTGCTGAAGGCCCTGCTTTACACAGTGACTGTTTATTCTTCAGTCAAGTGGGCGCCTGCAGCCATGGCCCGGCTCCTGCATGACATCCATGTTCAGACATGGTCGGGTGGAGGTGCGGACACTAAGGCTGCGTCTGAAACCAGTAAATTGGTAAGAGGTCTAACGCCAAACCGGATGTGCGTCAGCCTCTGCCATGATCAGAAGCGTCCGAATTGGGCTGTCAGTTAGGAAGGAGTTAAGGAAAGGAGCCTCAATGTTAACTAGTTTAGTTTAGTTTAGTTTATTGATGGAATGACCCTTGAGATGTGCCATCTCGTTTTCGAGGGGGTCCATAAACACAAAACACAAATTACAATTAACAAGACACAGTACAAGACAGGATACAGACAGGACAAAATACACATTAAGACAGTCACACAAACAAAACAAACTTGCTCCAGAGTCCTCCCAAACACCCCCAAGATACCCAGACAAGATTTACAAAAAATATATACAGTGAGGAAAATAAGTATTTGAACACCGTGCTATTTTGCAAGTTTTCCCACTTAGAAATCATGGAGGGGTCTGAAATTGTCATCGTAGGTGCATGTCCACTGTGAGAGACATAATCTAAAAAAAAAATCCAGAAATCACAATGTATGATTTTTTAACTATTTATTTGTATGATACAGCTGCAAATAAGTATTTGAACACCTGAGAAAATCAATGTTAATATTTGGTACAGTAGCCTTTGTTTGCAATTACAGAGGTCAAACGTTTCCTGTAGTTTTTCACCAGGTTTGCACACACTGCAGGAGGGATTTTGGCCCACTCTCCACACCGATCTTCTCTAGATCAGTCAGGTTTCTGGGCTGTCGCTGAGAAACACGGAGTTTGAGCTCTCTCCAAAGATTCTCTATTGGGTTTAGGTCTGGAGACTGGCTAGGCCACACCAGAACCTTGATATGCTTCTTACAGAGCCACTCCTTGGTTATCCTGGCTGTGTGCTTCGGGTCATTGTCATGTTGGAAGACCCAGCCTCGACCCATCTTCAATGCTCTAACTGAGGGAAGGAGGTTGTTCCCCAAAATCTCGCAATACATGGCCCCGGTCATCCTCTCCTTAATACAGTGCAGTCGCCCTGTCCCATGTGCAGAAAAACACCCCCAAAGCATGATGCTACCACCCCCATGCTTCACAGTAGGGATGGTGTTCTTGGGATGGTACTCATCATTCTTCTTCCTCCAAACACGTTTAGTGGAATTATGACCAAAACGTTCCATTTTGGTCTCATCTGACCACATGACTTTCTCCCATGACTCCTCTGGATCATCCAAATGGTCATTGGCAAACTTAAGACGGGCCTTGACATGTGCTGGTTTAAGCAGGGGAACCTTCCGTGCCATGCATGATTTCAAACCATGACGTCTTAGTGTATTACCAACAGTAACCTTGGAAACGGTGGTCCCAGCTCTTTTCAGGTCATTGACCAGCTCCCCCCGTGTAGTTCTGGGCTGATTTCTCACCCCCACGAGGTGAGATCTTGCTTGGAGCCCCAGTCCGAGGGAGATTGACAGTCATGT
This sequence comes from Neogobius melanostomus, assembly GCA_007210695.1. Taxonomy (NCBI): domain Eukaryota; kingdom Metazoa; phylum Chordata; class Actinopteri; order Gobiiformes; family Gobiidae; genus Neogobius; species Neogobius melanostomus. The sequence continues at coordinate 639,510 of VHKM01000463.1, forward strand.
TTAGCTTCTTCCATTTTCTAATGATTGCTCCAACAGTGGACCTTTTTTCACCAAGCTGCTTGGCAATTTCCCCGTAGCCCTTTCCAACCTTGTGGAGGTGTACAATTTTGTCTCTAGTGTCTTTGGACAGCTCTTTGGTCTTGGCCATGTTAGTAGATGGATTCTTACTGATTGTATGGGGTGGACAGGTGTCTTTATGCAGCTAAAGACCTCAAACAGGTGCATCTAAATGTAGGATAATAAATGGAGTGGAGGTGGACATTTTAAAGGCAGACTAACAGGTCTTTGAGGGTCAGAATTCTAGCTGATAGACAGGTGTTCAAATACTTATTTGCAGCTGTATCATACAAATAAATAGTTAAAAAATCATACTTTGCAATTTCTGGATTTTTTTTTTTAGATTATGTCTCTCACAGTGGACATGCACCTACGATGACAATTTCAGACCCCTCCATGATTTCTAAGTGGGAGAACTTGCAAAATAGCAGGGTGTTCAAATACTTATTTTCCTCACTGTATATATATAGTCAAAAGAAACAGAAAACTTTGAGACAACAAAACAAAGTTAAACATATTCCAAAAATGAACTAAAAGTACAAATTACAGATCCACTTAAAAACATAAACAAGGAGTTTTAAGGTGTGAAAATAAGGAGGATCTAAATAAACCAAACAATGTTAAAGAACGAATGGATAAAAAACTATCATAGCCACTTTAGCATAGGGGTCTCTGATGCTAACTCACTGGCGATTAGGAGCCATGTGCCATCCCATAAGCCACCGCGCCACATGCTCGCCCCCTCGCCCCCACCCTCAAGTGATTCTTCATGCGCAACCACTTATTAGGACTTGGTTCTTTTGTATCAGGCAAGAACAGTTGTTTGGATATGGCCAAAGCAAACACTGGAGATAGAAGTTGTTTCAAAGAAAAGGCTTTTATTGCCGTTGTTCCTATTTACAAAGCAGTATAACCAGCTGGTGACTTCAGAGAAAGAGAAGAAGTGAAGTTCAGACCTCCGTTGACAGTTGACTTTTTGTCCTAGTCTTGCACTTCTATACGCAGAGAGGGTGACTGCCTACCAGTGAATCAGTTGTTTGTGTCTATGTGTTTGTACTTTATCTGTACTTCACGTTATGTTCAGAATGATTATGGTTTTGACCGTTGTTTATCAGCTAATCTCACTGACATGGTCTTCTTGTTCTGTAGCGCGTAAGCAAAGCATGAGTCAGGAGCTTTTTCAGATTTCGTTCCAATCCTTACACATTGTTGATTGACAGGTGCACAATTAATAAAAAAAATATATATAAAAGATTCTGCACAGGCCAAACTTTATGAAAGTGACGAAATACATGTTAGAGTCATCACAGCACGTCACATGTCAGTGTTTTAAAGAGCTGCTTCAGTAAATGGCTTAAATGAAGGCAGTTTGTGCTTTTGCTTTCATTCAGTAGAAAGGAAAATGTGATGGATCATTTGGATTTTTTTCTTTCTTTATTTGGACACTATGTTGTTGCATATGCAATACAGTAGGTGGCTGTATGCGCTTTTGTTTGCCTGCCAATAACCTTAAAGAAGAAGAACAGCAGCTGTTGGTGATGTCACTTCCCCTTCCCCTGGGTAAGGACGGTAGAATTGGGCAAATGCTGCTGAATCTCTAGTTCACTAACTGCATAGAGATCTAACAGTTGACCCCATGAAAGGTTAAGGATCAGGAGCTAGTGTTAGTAATTAGAGGCTACAATTTAAGGGTTTCAGAATCAGCCTAAGACGTAGCGGCTTTTCATTGGCAAATCCCGTTGCCAACGACCAGTGTTGGGGTCAAAAGGAAAGGGTTACAAAAATGTATTACTTTTATCAGTATATAAGGAATATAACATACATTGTTACTTGAAAAAAAAAAAGCGGAAATATATTATTTTAAGTAACTCGAGTTACAAGTGCATTTAAATGGTATTGATGTACGTACAAATAAATGCCAAACTGTCCCCAATAAAATGCAGCACCAAATCAAGTTCACACACTGGTGTATAAGATCTGCAGTCTTTAGTTAATGTTGTCAAAACAAAACACGAGAGAATGGGGGAAAGCGAAGGAATAGTAATATGTAATACAAACATATTACATTTTTAAAGCTGTATATACAGTATACTGTAGAATATATTACAGTTTTAAAGTAACTTGCCCAACACTGCCCACAATACTACACATATAAGAAATAACTAAACCTGCTTCCTCTGAGAGTTCTCAACTATAATAATAAATAATTGTTTTTTATATACATCATTCTCTGCACATCTGAACCAAGGACAGTCGGCTGTTGTTCAGCCGCTGTTGACATTTCTCTGTAGATAATTCTATCTGGGACTGGTGTCATCTGAGATTTGTGCTTCACTACGATTATCAGTTTCCTTCAGCAAACACACACACATACACCGTCTCACAAAGTTGCCTTATGATAAAGCCATGGCCAAGTCGTCTCATCTAAAGCCTCACTGATATTGTTGATAATCACTGACCCAAAGGGAAGTTTTGACGGCTAACAGAATGTGCCTACAGGTGAAACTCAGAAAATTAGAATATTGTGAAAAAGTTCATTTATTTCTGTAATGAAGCTTCAGTGCAAATTCAACCTGGAAGACGTACCTGCAGCCTTCATTCATCGCCTAATCAACGGCAGCCTTTACCAATCATAATCACGGCCCCAGCTCAAGCCGCACCTTCACAACAGCCAATCATCGCGGCTGCTCATGCTGCTTCAGCATACTTGAATGACTGCTTTAATGTGGTTGCGTGGCATGGATGCTCTCAGCCTGTGGCTCTGCTGAGGTGTTATGGAAGACCAGGATGCTTCAACCAGAGGAATATGAAATTTGAAGCCCATGTCCAGGATCCGTCTGTGTGTGGAGGCTCTTGATGCAACCGCATTAAAGCAGTCATTCAAGTAAAAGGCCCAAAAAAAGTACTAAGTACAGATGCATGATTATAGTTTTCAGAGGACCCACATTTCTTTGTTTAAACTTTAGGACTCAGAAACATAGCTCAACTTTGAAAAGTTTTAGCCCAACAGTTAATGGTGTACAATTGTGGAATAAACTGGAGATGGAGTTGAAACGATGTCTAAACATCAACCTGTTCAAATATAAATACAAACAAAAGTCTTTTGAAATATATAGAGAGGAAGAAATGCGTTGCCACTAGGGGGAGCAATGAGATCAATTATGTGTATTTTTCCTCAATCAATCAAGGAAGACTGTTGCTGCTCGGAACGGTTGTCATTCAAATTCAAATTTACAAATTGAGAATTAGGGTAGGCAAATTAGGAATCTGTTGAGAGGGACCCTTATCTTTTAATGCACCACTCAGCATAGGAACATCATCTACGAAATCAGCTGTTAGGGCAGCCAGGTGGGGGTTTGTTGATGGGGAGTTACTGCCCTCTTTAACTGGCCCGCTCTACACCCTGGCTTTTTAATGCACCACACTATGCAGGGCTTACATCATACATCACACAAAATAAATAAATAAATAAATGTAATAATAATAATAATAATAATTAAAGCCGCTCGCGGCGATAAAGGCCCTCGCCCCTTGCGACCGCCCCCCCTTGCGACCGCCCCCGCTTGCTCTCGCCCAAATCTGCTCTCGCCTCTTCCTCAGACCCAACCCGGCCTCAGTCTTGCACCCGCTAACTCTTGCCCCGTCAAGTTTTTTGCATGTTTTTTTTTAGCAAGAGGAAGCAGGTTTATCATGAGCAAGGAGCCTACAGCAGAGAGGAGCGCAATGGCGTGCTGGGTAATTAGAGTCGAGACGTTTCCTAGACAATACATATTAATGAACATTTTCACAAATGTAAATATGCCAGATTATAGCCGTAGGCTAGTTTCCATCTGCAGACCCCCTGGCAGGTTGATGTTAAGCATAAGTTAGTAAAAACATACAGAGACACTATATACAGACTATGTACAGAGAGACAAGGACGAGTACAGTGATCACTTGTTAGAACAAACAATATAAAGAGTGGACAGCAAAGGAAAATATAGAAAACAGTAACGGAAAAGCATCAACTGTATTGCACAAACCCCAATATTGCACATGCCCTGACAGACCTGATATTGCACTGACCCATATTGTACCATTCTATATTGCACTGACCCATATTGCATCATTCTATATTGCACTGACCCATATTTCACCATTCTATATTGCACTGACTCACATTGCATCTATATTGCACTGACCCATATTGCACCATTCTATATTGCACTGACTCACATTGCACCATTCTATATTGCACTGACCCATATTTTACCATTCTATATTGCACTGTCCCACATTGCACCATTCTATATTTCACTGACCCGCATTACACTAACCCCCATTGTATAACCCATGTTATACTGACTCTTATTGCACAACCCGTATGACACTGATAATTGTATCCCTTTTTATAACTATCATCATTAACTAAACATTAACATATTAACATTGGCCTAATGTGCTCTACTTGTCTTTAAATCTCCGGGTTGGAAAATATGTCCAGCATGGCATTGGAGGAGAGAGGTCATTTCAGGTCATTTTTCCCCCTCCATTGTCTCTATTTCCCCCCAGTTTTGCCTGAATTGTTTCCCTACTGTCCCCCCATGTCTTTCTGTGTAGTTGCGCATATTTCTAAACTGTTCTTTCTTTGTTTTTAATGAAGGTGGGACCATAGACTCCGATTAATGTTCTTTCCAGTAGGTGGCCAGACCGGAAAAAAAAAAAGAGGTTACGGTGGGAATTGATCCAGCAAACTTGTGATTGTGAGTCAAGCACTCTACCTATGGTGCTAAGGCAGCTATAGCTGAGAGGACCTCGGATTAATATTATAAAAAGCACTTAGCTCATGCATTTGCAGAAAACGAGGGACAGCTTTACAGTTCAGCCAAGATTAATTTAATCATTTTATAATTCGGATAAATCGCCTGGGAGACAACTATTGAGAAGATGCTTCAGCCATGCAGCAACCTCGATGGGTAAAACAATATTTTGATCAGGCCCATCTAGTAGGAGGAACGCACAGGGAAACGGACAGGAAACAGCCAAACTGAACTTCCTGTGATTGTACAGTCCAAAAAAGCTGAAATTGGAGCAAAAAACGTTCAAATTAAAGCTTCTTTCTGTGACAGAGGAGTAGTAAAACTATGTATGAGTCTAAAAGTGTGGCTTTGTGAATAAAGGGAGAATTTGGGAAAAATGGACGATTTTCAGGAGAAACTCTGACAGAGGCCAACATGCTGCCAGAAGAACACCTCTGGCTATTTTGACAGTGGAAGGGTGGGCCACTTAGAAGCCACTTTGAAGCCACTTTGAAGCCACTTTGAAGCCACTTTGAAGCCACTTTGAAGCCACTTTGAAGCCACTTTGAAGCCACTTTGAAGCCATCTTGAAGCCATCTTAAGCCATCTTAAGCCACCTTAAGCCACCTTAAGCCACAAGGTGGAGCTGTTGTGCCATTTTGCAAGGGCATAATAAGTGGAGTGGTTAACTTGACCCCACATATTATACATTGTCGGAAAGCTCTGACTAAGGCGCATGTGACTGTCAGGGTCATTGGTCACTGCCGAGTATGCAGTGACCAACATGTGTAGATGAGTTAGAAGTGATCAGCAGAGTGATGCCTCTTTGATATGTTGATCCCCATGACAGGGAAGGGCTGTATGATTATTTTCACAACTCCATACCATCCCGATTTTTTTATTTGAATTTTTCAAGAAAAAACCTTTGAGGGGGCGCCAGTGGGTCATTTTGGCGATAGTGGCTATGTTTGCACATGGTTAGGTGCAGCTCGGGAATATGCACGCGCGCTAAATTGGGTCCGTTCCAATCCGACAAAGTCTGTGAAAGATATGAGACTTTGAATTTTGTTGAAAATGGCCTCTGAGTTGGGGGCATGTCATGACCACGCCCAATAATATTTCCAAAATGTAAACGATGATTTTGAAAGCCACATGGGTCTGGGACATTTTGGGCAAAAATTGAGGCTCTCGATTGAAAACTCGGCGATCAGGGGTCAGAAGTTCAAGAGGTACGATTTTGAAGGTTTGAGGTTTGGGCCAAGATGGCTGACTTCCTGTAGCATTTAGGGCGGGGCCATAATATAATTTTTTACATGTCCTGACATGGTCTATGTCCCTGGCCAGTGTCACCTTTGTACGATGACCTTTTTGCCACAGGGGTCTTATTGACTCAACGTAAACTGCCTGTTTGAGGGGGCGCCACTGAGCCATCTTTCATTATTTTCTCTCGCGGACCCCACCCAAAATTCGAGCTCCCGGAGCACTAATTTCTGATCCCTGTTACTTGCATATCGGTTCACGTTTGCTATGTGAATTCTTGCGTTTTCTGTTTCCGTTATTGATTTTAATTAGTCCCTCGCGGGACACTGCGTGTCACTAGCTTGGGCCTAATAAAACTCAAATTAAAATTGTATTGAGGATGGTAATGACTGCTGGGAAGTAGCAAGATCTCGGAATTAATGCTTTTTATTGCATTACACTATGAAGGGCTTTCATAATACATTATACATGAAAAAAAAAGATATTATACTGAGGATGACAACTGGGAAGTAGCAAGATATAACATAAAACATAAAACATAAAAATAGTGACTTCTGGTAATGTTACCAAGGTTTGGCATTGGTAACATGCTGACATATATTAAGGTTTGGCATTGGTAACATGCTGAAATATATTATATTAAGGGTTGGCATTGGTAACATGCTGAAATATATTAAGGGTTGCCTTTTGTTACTTGCTTTGTACTAAACATCGTACATGAAACGAGATCGTGGTTGTCGTTGTGCTTCGTTTCTGTTTTCTATATGAACATTTCAAACAATGCTTTGTATTTTGGTCTGTGTTAAAAAAGCCGCTTTGAAGTGTAACTGGTTCTCCTTTGACATTGATGAAAATCAAAATATGATGCTGCTAATTGTATGATTGATAATGTAATTGCAATAGGATAAAGTTATTATTATAGTTCTGTCATGTAATGTCTTTATGTAAATGCTATATTGTAAATGCTGTATTGATTTTGGGGGTGGGGCTTATAAGCTCTTGCTTCAGCCCACTCCTTTTGAGCAGAATGTTTACTGCTCAAATAAACAAATAAACTAAAACTAAACTAAACTAAAATCCTTTTTTCATTGATTTCATGCAATATTCTAATCTTCTGAAATTTTCATTTTGGGGTTTTTACAAGCTGTAAGCTTTAAAACAAACAAAGGCTTGACATGTGTCACTTTGCATGCCATGAGTCTATAGACCCTTTAACTGCTGACATCATCAGTGACATCAGCTGGAGGCAGGAAGTGATCAAGAGAAATAAGATTAAACTAAAACTAGCAATTTTAAGTGTAAAACTACAACTGAAAAATGTGGTCCTGTTGTGGCTTAAGGTGCAAGAACAAGAGGAATGACATTTGAGACGATAAAATAAGGTTTATCTGACATTTCCAAAAACAGTTAGACATTTGTTTATCGTTACTATGACAACAGTTACAATGGAAATAGATAGGAATCGAGCTTCCCGCCTCCAGCTAAGCCCGGAATGTTTACAAACAATTAAAGGGTCTATATCATATATTAGTTTCACATTTTAAACTGACTTACTTTCTCACAATATTCAAATTTTCTGAGTTTCACCTGTATTTGTAGGAACAGGCTCAGAGCTAAAAGCATTTCTATAAGGGGTTTTACGCTAACAATTGTGACCAGTCACTAGAATCAAAGACAAGTCGGTTCCTGGGCATTTTGAGATTTTCACAGATTATTAAAGTGTAGTCTCCAAGCTTTCCAACGATGTGTAACACATGGAAATCTGATCATATTTGGAGGTGTAGCGGTGATTTGAAGTTAACAACTCCCAAAGGCCAAAGGGCTGAAAAACCTCTCCAAAGATTTGGGCCATTCTCACCTCTCTGCTGTTGGGAGTGACAATAGGGCTCATTTACATCTCATTGGGATAAGCCACACCCCTGTCAAACTCCCCTCAAAGCAGTAAAGCACAGGGAGGGAGCAAAAAGGTTATTGCTTCCACAACATCATGTATTTATCTCACCTCACAGCAGAAGGTAGTTATTGTTCTTTTTAATTTTTTAATATCAATTGATAAACTGTCACTGGCTTGAGAATGTGTTGTGCAACATCTGTAACTTGTATGTTAAAATGATGTTAATGTTCAAATCAAAAACTGTGATATATTATATAAAGTATGAGTATGAATCCAAGTATGAATCAGAATAGATTTTATTGCCATTGTCGTTTTTTGCTAATGATAAATAATAAGCAATAAACTATGGAAAATAAAAAGAATATATCAATCAATAAAGCAAATCACTCAAACATTGCTTAGTGAGCGCTTTTCATACCAGAATGATAAGATAAGTTTACAATATATTTAAAATACAAGAGAAGAGATCTGGTGTTTGGGTATTTTAATGTTATTGCAGTGCTCTGATTCATGAAACCTCACACAGTAGACTGTTTCTGCACATCATCCCCCCAAAAAATTCATAATTTACACATAATATGAATACTTTTTTAAGTGAGTTACAACTTTACTTTAAGCCATAGAAAAATGCTAATTGAGTGAATATGAATCAATATTTCAGTAATAAAGGATCAATACCTAAAATTTACTACATCACATAAGCTGCATGAGGTTTGTACTGTCGCCTGAATGGAGGTTGATTTTTATTCCTTCAAGTTTTTATTATTCAATGCTTTAACCTTACTGTTTTTCTCAACAACATCTGTTCTTAAACAATATTTTCCTCCAAATCTGCACCACATAGTATGCACAGTGTAATTTGCACTTTATGAAAGAAAAAAGAAAAATGTTTTCTGTTTTGGCAAGCATTGTGAGTGAAACCTTGATTGGTCATTGTCCACTTTGAGAAAAAAAAAGATATATACAGTGCGGTAACGCAAACGACCCTGGAGAAGCTGGTAGTACAAACATTCAAACGAGAACATAAAATGCAATGAATTAATACATGTAGAGTCAGGCACATAAATATTTTGGCATTTACTCAAAAATCAAACATAAATAAATCCAAAAATCATGCCAAAATAATGCACAACAGATTTTCTTCCTGATGAAGGTCTAGTAGGATGTTCTGAGATTAATCGGCGTTGCTTCTTCTGGAGTGTGGGTAGTGGTGGGTGAATGGAACACAAAGCGCTTTTAGTCTCTAAAACTAAATTCAGGTGGTTGGTTGATAAAGTGACTCTGCAGTCCCGTGCAGTGGGTGACAGGTGTTGTCCTCGCGCTCTTCTCCTCCACAAAGTCCTGACCACTTTTAGAATGGCCTGATTTTTCCATACAGATAGGTCTGTCTGTCAATGTTTAGTCCAGGTGGGGCCAGGACAGGAAGACCGTCCATATGGGGCAGATCTGCTCCGTCGCGCAATAGTTGACAACCTGATGACAAAAAAGAGAAGAGAGGAAGAAGAAAAAAAGATCTTCAGTTAAATGTTTCATTGAAGCAAATCAGAAAACAGCACTGAAGTCAGAAAGTAAAGTAAAGTGAAAGTACCTCAGCGATCTCTGCCAAAGTGTTGACTCTTGTCTTCATGTAGGCTTACTTGATCAGTCCAAAGCCACAGTCAGGGGAAAACTTAGTGTGGCCAGCAATAAGGAAGTTGATTTCAATGTTATCGTGAAGCTAGTCTCCAACCCGCCAGGCAAAGTACCAGAGCATGAAGTTGTTCTTGTTCTGCCCACTGCAGTTGTCACAATGAAGATTCTCCAAATTACTTCATTGCTTCCTTTAGTAGATGACATGCCTTCATCGATCAGGTAATTCACCTGTTTCTGCAGCCCTTCACAGGAAACACCAAAGAGGCCACATTTCCGTGGGGTCAGGAAGCACATTGGTCCTGGGCTGGAGAGGGTTTGAGGGAAAGTGTAACTGTAGGAGACAGAGGTAGAGACGGAACTTGGATTAGATTAAATGAAATTTGTGTCTTTTCATAACTGTCTAACAAAGATAAAAATTACTATATTGATGCTATTCTGCATTATTTCGCGCTACTATCAGGCTGCTTATTCTCATGCATAAATCGCCCTTTAAGGGACATTAATAAAGTAAAGTGAATGTGTGTGAAATATTACCTGCTGAGCAAAATCAAAACAGTAATTATGTTATTATGTTGTTCATTTGAGAAAATCCTCTTTCACAGTCAGCATTGCTTACAGCAGGGCTCTTCCATCACTTTTTCACTGGGGGAGATTTGTCGTTTGTCATTGGCCACTGGGCTGGTCAGGGGTGAGCCTCCCACCACCAAACGTATTCATATTTTTTGGGATAAATAAATGAACATTTCATTATCATCACTGCTTGAACAGAATAGAATTGGGCCTAAACATAAAAGTTATATTATATTCCAGCATTTTAAGGCTTTGGAGAAAAAACAAAAAACAAAACACAGCAATAGATTAATAAAGAATAATAAACTAGGACTACTCAGAACTAAACCAGGATTACACCAGGTCAAAAACATGCAATATCAGAACTAAGGCTGGACTAAATCACATCTAAACCAGACCAAAGGCCTAACACAGAATGAGAGAGCTACATGTGAGACCAGTACATCTCAAACAACATGACTAACTCCTGCTCAGCCACTGCTCCTCAGCACTAGCAGACAGAGGGCTGACCATGAAAATAATAAATAAGGGCTGTTCTGTCCAGACTTCGCGCTTCATGAAAAAACTCAGTGAATGAAGCGCTCCTATAGATGGTGCGCTCATCCACATAATGCTTCAGCCTCTTTTACCCGTTAACTTCGCAAAGAGCATCTCTGTGCTTGTACATTTCCCACAAAGACGTATTGAATGAAGTCAGAGCAGAAAGGAAGAAAAATGCACCTGTCAGATTCATGATTCAGATGTTATTTGGCTAAGTTAGAGCCCAGATAGCGAGGTTTAGCGCGAGCGCTGCCGGTGCAGTTTTCCAAAACTCACGCACCATCAGCTTCATCGTCCGCTTTACAAACATCCACAGCTGAACTGGTGTCCTTACCTTAAAGTCGCTGGTTAAGCCCTTTGCACCGGTGAAGGCAGGAACACATGCTGCATCTGCCGCGGACCGCGAAGAGTCCTGCTTCTGCATGGGATAATGCGAGCAAACACGATTCATACTGTCCTTGTGCTTCGGTTTGATCAAATCTGTCAGTCCGTCCAACGATAAGCCTCCTGTCTTCTCAGTTTAGCGTCTTACACCGTTTAACAGAGCCATGTTTTCATTTGAGCCCGCGCTAGGAGATGATGGTACCGGACTGCTACGCAAAGTGGCGCAAACTCGCTGCGGAGCGACGCGAATGCGGCGCGGATAATGTCGAAAAATATATATTTTTATGGAAAATGAGGTCAGATTTTATTGTTTGGCCCCCGGGACATATATTGAGTAGGCCCGACCAGGGGTGATTTTAGAGTTTGAAAAGATTGGGGGCTCAGCCCAGCTGTGTTCGTTTAACTACACAAAATTAGCGGGGGGTCTGGGGGAATTTTGAAATAATAACCTCAATTTCCTGCATTCTGGTGAATTTTGGTAGGTCTTGAACAAATATTGAGGAGTGGATAATTGTTTAGTTTAGTGTGCTCTGACTCTCTGACTCTCTACTCTGACTCTGTGACTCTCTGTGCTCTGACTCTCTGACTCTGTGCTCTGACTCTCTGTGCTCTGACTCTCTGCTCTGACTCTCTGTGCTCTGACTCTGTGCTCTCTGACTCTGTGCTCTGACTCTGTGACTCTCTGAGCTCTGACTCTGTGCTCTGACTCTCTGTGCTCTGTGCTCTGACTCTCTGTGCTCTGACTCTGTGACTCTGACTCTCTGACTCTGTGACTCTGTGACTCTGACTCTCTGACTCTCTGACTCTGTGACTCTGACTCTGTGCTCTGACTCTGTGACTCTGACTCTCTGACTCTGTGCTCTGACTCTGTGACTCTGACTCTCTGACTCTGTGCTTTGACTCTCTGACTCTCTGTGCTCTGACTCTGTGACTCTGACTCTCTGACTCTGACTCTGTGCTCTGACTCTGTGACTCTGACTCTCTGACTCTGTGCTCTGACTCTCTGACTCTGACTCTCTGACTGTGCTCTGACTCTGTGACTCTGACTCTCTGACTCTGTGCTCTGACTCTCTGACTCTGTGCTCTGACTCTCTGACTCTGACTCTCTGACTCTGTGCTCTGACTCTCTGTGCTCTGACTCTGTGACTCTGACTCTCTGACTCTGTGACTCTGACTCTGACTCTGGACTCTGTCTCTGACTCTGTGACTCTGACTCTCTGACTCTGTGCTTGACTCTCTGACTCTCTGTGCTCTGACTCTGTGACTCTGACTCTCTGACTCTGACTCTGTGCTCTGACTCTGTGACTCTGTGACTCTGACTCTCTGACTCTGACTCTCTGACTCTGTGCTCTGACTCTCTGACTCTGACTCTCTGACTCTCTGTGCTCTGACTCTGTGACTCTGACTCTGTGCTCTGACTCTGTGACTCTGACTCTCTGACTCTGTGCTTTGACTCTCTGACTCTGTGCTCTGACTCTCTGACTCTCTGACTCTGTGACTCTGACTCTGTGCTCTGACTCTCTGACTCTGTGACTCTGACTCTGTGCTCTGACTCTCTGACTCTGTGACTCTGTGACTCTGACTCTCTGACTCTGTGCTCTGACTCTGTGACTCTCTGACTCTCTGACTCTGTGCTCTGACTCTGTGACTCTCTGACTCTCTGACTCTGTGCTCTGACTCTGTGACTCTGCCTCTGGCTCTGAGTCTCTGACTCTCTGACTCTGTGCTTTGACTCTCTGACTCTCTGACTCTGTGCTCTGACTCTGTGACTCTGACTCTGTGCTCTGACTCTCTGACTCTGTGACTCTGACTCTCTGACTCTCTGACTCTGTGCTTTGACTCTCTGACTCTCTGACTCTCTGACTCTCTGACTCTGTGCTCTGACTCTGTGACTCTGACTCTGTGCTCTGACTCTCTGACTCTGTGACTCTGACTCTGCCTCTGTGCTCTGAGTCTCTGACTCTCTGACTCTGTGCTCTGACATACATACATACATACATACATACATACAATAAGTATTAGATAAAGAAACTGCTTTATCCTTTAACCAAAAACTGTTTTTCTGTTGACTTTAGTTAGCCATGCTCGTACCCATGTTGGAGCATCTGTCTTCTGTTTGTGCGTCTTGTCTGTAAATTATAAACAGCATATTCTTAGTGAATTATAATGTATGAGTTATTTTGATTTAAACATATACACAGTAGTCTCAGCTTTAAATGTTCGCCAAAATTAGTTATTTGGGAGGTCACATTCTAAAGCCTGCATAATTTGTAAGCTTAGCCTATTTGTACCTTTATTATTTATATTTTTATTTACTTATTTATTGTGTTCTAAATAATTATTTTGTTTGGGTTTTGTATTCATTATTCATTGTTAATATAAAAAAAACCCACATCTAAACCGCTTTCATCATTCTCCATCTCATACCGTTAGTGTGGGTGTGCCCACGCTCACAGGTCGTGCAGCATGAGGGCGGGACCAAGGCCTGGCTGACACGTCTTTATTCAATTGATTGGAGGCCACAATTGTCAATCAGCCTGATTTTTCGTTCGCGTCCCTCTCTCTCTGGATTGGTTGGAAGAGAAAACTTTGCGGCAGCGGACAGATCGAGTTTATGGATTTTACTCTTTGTTGATTCTATTTCCTTTTATGGATTAATTCAAGTTTATCAGGACCATTTCTTGGGTTGTCGAACAGATGAAGAGGAAATACTGAGGCCATGATCATGTCGCCTATGTTACTTCACTTCACCGGTAAGTCCAAATCATGTTTGTTATGGTTTTGTATCGCAGCTTTCGCTTTGTGTTTCGGACGGTTTCGCCTCCAACATTTCACTCAGAATGTTCTCAACTGTACAACCTAACCGTGACATGTGTCAGAGCCTTTTACACTAAGACACACTAAGGCTGATACAAATTTCGCGCATGGGCGTCCTCCTCTCCTAGTGCCGCCGCCCGCTCATTACGCACATGCCTTGGTCCATCAATGCTTCGACCGAGGCCACTGTGATTGAATGGCATTGACCAGTATTTGTGTCGTTGTTTTATTAATGCATTTGACAAAAATATAGCCTGTATTTAATGAAAACCATGAGGAAGAGGAGTAAAAGAAACGTGTGCCAACACGGCCAGCATCAGACTTTACGCACAGGCATGAACTCTCTGTTCATCAGGCAAAACATAAAACAAACATCAGCAAATAGGTTTAGTTAAACAAACAGAAGGTTAGCGGGCTGCTGTTCTTTGGAGCCGCGGTCACAGCGAGAGAGAAGGCACAGAGTGAGAGGGGAAAGACGCGTCTTGCCTATTCATCTGTGTCTGGGTTAAAATAACTTCCAACCTATTGATCAATGATCACCAACTTATTCTGCTCTACGCTGGTTACAAACATCGCTGTGGGATGACAAGCCACGGCTCGAGGACACGAGGGAAGGACGTTTTTTTGGAGCAGAGCGCACAATGCAACAGACGTAATTTTGCGCAAAAAAAACAAAAAAATCTGTCCATCAAATTGGATTCGGGGCTAGAGTGAAAACATCCGGGGCTAAAGCCCCGGTAAAATAGCCTGGCGACGCCGCTGGGCCCGACCTAGTATTTTTATTGCATTGATTTATCTCACAGGCAGAATTTCGTATGTGCGTGAAAATGACAGAGTTGCAATCATGAACTTTTTTGTCCTTTTTTTTTTTTGCCATGCGAAGGTGGGGGAACGCTGTTCCCGACCGTCCCCGCCCACTTTAACCCCTGATGTCAATAGATCAAAAATCATAATAGTTCATTTGAGATGCTGATACCAAATAACGGTCCTTATTCAGTGTTTTGTCTGTCGTTTCCTTTAATTTGCCAAGCTGCCAAAACTGACCACAGTAATAAACATGTTCAATCAAGCA
Source organism: Neogobius melanostomus (assembly GCA_007210695.1). Taxonomy (NCBI): domain Eukaryota; kingdom Metazoa; phylum Chordata; class Actinopteri; order Gobiiformes; family Gobiidae; genus Neogobius; species Neogobius melanostomus. Next base: position 654,514 of record VHKM01000463.1, read on the forward strand.
TTTTTCCAAAGCTGCAATTATTTGTTGTTGCTTAAAACAATATATTTCAAACTTATTTGCATTTTACATCAGTTTTAACCAAAAAGACTATGGGGAATAAAAAAGACTTAAAATAAGCGTTACTTTAAATGATGATTATGATCTAAAAAGCAGAACCATGTCCTCCGCTTAGTTGCGGACAGGGGGCGGAGCAAAGGCACCTGTCTGTCGCCGTGAGTACAGGCTCTGAATCACAGAACCCTGATAAAACAGAGCTCTGGAAACCTGGCTATTGAACAGACCAAAGGACGAGTGTCTGTTTATTTCACACATCGACACTGAGCGTCGGCTCCGCTTCAACAGAACTGTGACTCTGAAAGTTCGCACAGGAAAGAAAGCACCAGCTCCTCACACAAACGCCACCGCCTCACGGGGAAAAGAAGCGATATGAATCAGCAACACAGTCTCACTCCGAAAGCATCATAAATTGACGAACGGTCACTCGCCTTATGCGTAATATAGAACGCAAAAGGTACCCGTTTGCGTCTCCAGTAACGCAATGGGTGTGTAATGTAATTGAATGGGAGTCCAGGCGCGGCTCATTTGACGATATCGGACAGCTCATAGTATAGAACACGTAGTACAAATTCAGCTCGGTTTAGCCAACTATAAAACAATCAAAAATGCAAAAATGACTCGCTGTGTATTTGCAATTACAATAATGCTAAAGAAACATGCAAAATCACAGTCAACACTCACTTGAATCCCTCGCAAGACAGGCAAACCCGCATTCAGCATGCATACACAAGCGCAGAACTACAGTATTCATATTTGCGTGAATCTGAGGCCAAACTGTTGTTCATCAAAGCCAAAAAATGATGGATCCAGGACAAACCAAGCCGGACCAGACCCAATCACAAAAATCTCTTCAGGAACTTTTACAATATGGCATTGCATTACAGCAGTACGTAGTTTAAAGCCTTTTCCCCTACCTTCTGCTGGACGAGTTCTCCAGTATTTAGTACCACAAGTGGCGTGTCATGGTCCGGTTTTAATCCATGGCTTACTGGGTCTTTGCCGGGCTTGCACCCGGCCAAGGTGCGCTCTCTTCGGGTTAGCTTTGAGCTGCGGCCCGCTGGAGTCCCATGGAGGATCGTAACGCCGATTCACACTTCCTCTGCAAAAGTCCTTTGGGTGAAAGTGATGCCAAGCGTCCACGATGATATGAATGTCCTTATGTTGGCCTCGGTCAGCCATTTAAGGTTAAAAGATAAGCATTTATTGATCATATGTTTCATTAGGCGCCAAGAGACAAAAACACGATCAGCTGTTCTGATTGACACCCGCGTCAACCAATGACACGCGTTCAAAACTGTGACGTCACTAAGAAGGCGGTCAATCTATATTTTTTATTGTAAAATATTAGTATTACACTAAACCTGCACTGCTGATACCGACTATAGCATTATTATTATTATTTTTTTTGCAGTCTGTTTACTTATTATTATTTACTGTGTACACTTTTTGTCCCCACAAAGTCCTTGTATATAAGAAATCACTATTTACTATTTAATTGTTGTTTATTTCACATTTCCTGCCTATTTGCACACCTTGAGTGTTTCTAAGAGCTGAATGTAACAAGTAAATTTCTCCATTGTGAGATCAATAAAGGTTATTTTATCTTATCGTATTAGCCTTATTTACGTCATTGAGCAGAAGAATCTGAAAGCACATTTAAGGTTTGGATTGGAGGCCTTTTTTATTTTATTTTTAGAATTATTATTTTTATACATTTTTCAGCAATTAAAGACGGTTTACTTCGCACATCTCTTGTATGAAACAGGTGCATAAGAGAATGTATAGAAGTCAAACGTAGAACAGGAAAAAACTCTCACACTGTATACTCGAAACACCAGTGTTCCTTTATTTGATGCAACGTTTCGGCCAGTGGCCTTCATCAGGCAAAATGTTTTTTATGAATGAGAAGCCATCCTTATATAGGGTGTGGCCTGCTGCATCACAGGATGCTGTCATAATGGCCTATGGCAAAACGTAGGCAGCATATGTATACAACATACATCCAAACACAAAAAACAAAGCCAGGATATAGTGAATAAAATATACATATGTACATATATACAATAAAAACTTCTAGTGGCACATGAAATACATGTGGGAAATGGATATATAAGACAGCTCAAAAATAGAGAAGATCTGCCTAAATCTATGCAAATCAACATGTACACCAAGGAAGTTAACACAGCCTATAAACATAACATGGCATTGGAACCTCTATAGAGGTGTCAATAGAGAACTCTCTGTCTCTGTTCTCTGTCACCTGCATAACTCAGTATTGGGCTCACTCTGCTACCATAAAGGGCACATCTTAACATCCGACCCTGAACTCTCCACTCAAGGAACCCCCTCTTTTTGTCAATAGGAGGGGAAAAAATTAAAAGACTATTTGGTCCGTGCCAATGTCAGCCCCAAAGTCACATCTACCCAGACACTATTGACACCTATCCCTAATGGGAATTACAGATGTGGGAGTTGTGCACAATGTAACAACACTTATAAAACTTCTTTCTTCCAACATCCCCACAGTGGTAAAAAACATACCCATTTGCATCCACGTATGTGGTCTATTTATTGCGTTGCCCTTGTGGTTTAGCATATGTGGGAAAACCATAAGAAAATTAAAACAAAGAATGAGCGAGCATAAGAGCTCAATACGCAGAAATGACAGAGAATAGCTAGTAGCTGCTCATTTCAACGATGCACATCATGATGTCAGTGCTCTACGTTTTGAACAAGTCTCTCTTATAGAGGAGGAGACCATGACAAACCTTTGAAGAAAAGAGAAAGCCTACTGGATTGAAACTTTACAGACCCTTACACCCAAGGGATAAATGTTTTTCTATAGAGGTTCCAATGCCATGTTATGTTTATAGGCTGTGTTAACTTCCTTGGTGTACATGTTGATTTGCATAGATTTACGCAGATCTTCTCTATTTTTGAGCTGTCTTATATATTATGGAAGACTATTGGCATTAATTCAATTGTCTATTCATTTGTCAAATGGCTATGCATTATGTTATTTTTGTATTTATTTTGGCGTTGTGTTTGGCAAAGTGTAATGTTATATCCAATTTTGACATTTAATGTTCTATTCCAAAAGTTCTAATGGCAATTCAATATGTAAAGTGTCGATACAATGTCTTTATATATTCAAATTACAATATTTTGAAATGAATAACATATTGACATGGAAATTTGGCCTCTTTATTCATTGTTCTATTCATTTTAAAATGGCATTTAGTTTGGAGTGGTTTTTGGCAAAGTTGAATGTCATATCTTATTTTGACTTGTAATATTCTATTAAGTTTCATTTAATGTGTTGTGAAACAGCACCTCCCTCTGGATTGCATTGCATATTGCATATTGCATTGCCACATGGTTTGAGTGCAACTTAATTCAATATGCTATGCAGTTCTTGACCCCTGGGAAGGCGGGCCCTGGTCCGCTCTTGGCCAATCAGAGACGAGTCTATATCCTCCTAGCTAGATGCGCTGTGTTGTTGATTTTTGCTGGAAGTAAATGCTGTTATGACGGATTGGAAGTAACAGATCACCCTTCATGAAGATTCCAAGTTACTCTAAGGAGGTTCTATGTAAGTATAGAAGCGTGTTTGTTAAAATACCAGTACTGTTTAGTGTTTTTCTTTTCTTCTTTTTTAGAAAACACTTGCTACCTAGTTCAGTCATGCTCAGCAGTCCCACAGAAAGTCAAACTCCAGTGTTTCAGCTTCTTACATTTTATTTTGACCCACAAAAATATCTGTCTGTAAGTATTCAAATGATACACTGTAAACCCGAATGCTATTTGAGGTCATAATTTAAGATGTGAAAGAACTCAAAACTAGCCAAAATCTTCATTCATCTAAAAAAAATTAAGTCCAAAGGGGTGTTTTTTAAGTTTAGTAAAGTTTTATTGCCATTCAGATTAAAACTGTCACGTTTAGAAAGTTTAAATTATAAGTTTTGACGCGGATCTTTTGCGTCATGACATCATGACGCCTGCGTGCCTTGGCTGGAGTGACGTATTTGGTTCTGCACAGCCGCAGTGCGCTGCTGTGGGAGTGTCCGTCATTTAACTGAAGAGGAGCTTCTACGGCCTGAATAAGGTAATATACTTTATTAATATCCAGTGAAATTATGTGTCTGATTTCAGTTTGCAGGTAGTTAAAACCAGGAGAATTGTTTATGCTTCAAATTGTACTGTTTAATCGATAAAGCGTAGCGTGAGATTTTTCCCGCTCCTTTTTTAAAACTGCAACAGCGACGCACTTCCGCCCGAGTCCGGAGCCGAGTCCGAGTCGCGTTGTCTTTAAAACTCTTACAACTAACCACGAGGACCTAATTAAATATGCACGCAGGCTATTATCGACCGTGAAGTGCAAGTAACGTTAATATGGCTGTTTTCAGCGCTGTCTCCGCACCTCCGTCTGTGCAGCAGCAGCAGCAGCAGCAGCAGCAGCAGCAGCAGCGGGGCAGACAGAGGCACAGAGCTTTGAGAACTAACTCCGTAACAAGTGTGTTAACTTTAAGAGCAAGTTATATTTCTTTGGGCTAATAGACGAAATTACAATCATTGTAAAATTAATCTTTAAGTAAAAGGGCTAAGCCAAAATAAACTATACAACTGCTTATGGGCCTAAAAAGATTGTATGAGCTACAATGGTCCTTGTTTAAGAGAATGTTGAATAAAATCGATTAGGTCATTGTCCTAAGTAGTTAAAAAAAATATATATATACGTTTTTATTTATTGGCCAAATTGCCCAACCCTAATTTGTTTTTGTAACGCAGGTTAACAAGTACCAGACAAGAAAGGAAATTGTGGCAGAAAATAAAGGTGAGACCATACACTTACTGATTATATGATCCTATTTTACACTTTTTGTTAATTGGTTTATTGCGTTTTTGTTGTGTTTTTTATCCTGGATTTTGTGCCAGCCAGACAACACACTTTTCCAATTCTTTACAAAAAATGTATTGTACAGCTCTCTGGATCAGAGAAACGCTTAAACCTAGAAAATGCCGATCCACCCCACTACAAAAACACTAAACATAACAAATATTGCACTCTGTCAAATCAAAAGGCAAATCACTTGACTATTTTAATTACAGGTAACAGAAATTATAAAGTTTGTTCTGAATGAGATGTGATTTGAGACTCTTCTTCATTTACAAATATGCATCTGTGATTGGAACGATATGAAATGTGATGAATGATTGGCTGTGAGAAAAGTCCCCGACGCTCCTGTCTTTGGGCAGAAAGTAGGCGTAGCTGTTTAGTGTGCATTTGCTACATTTATTTATTTATTTATTTATTTATTTTATTTATTTATTGGTTTATTTAGTCGGGACAGTGCATGTTAATGAACATACATGGGTCTCATGCATGTGAACAAGCCACACCAGAAAATTTTTGAGTGCAACTAGACAAGCTTAATTAAATGTAGGAAGCACAAACTGTCGCCTAAAGCAGTGGTTCCCGAGTGGGAGTGCCTGGGATTGCAGGGGGGCCCAGGGTCAGATCATAAATTATATTATTTGAGCAAATGATATGGTAAAAATCATCAAATATGATGAGAACGGACTACAGGTGCAACACTCCAATTCCAGTTTATTTGTTTGAAACTTATTTACTTATTAGCAACTATTTGGATGTTTTGATAACATTTGTGCACATAATGCTACCATTAAAAAATGTCGCTTTTACTCTGTTAATGTAAAAGTCTAGAGCTTTGTGTTCATTGTTTATCTGTTTGCTCATATCATTTTACAGAATGGCTTAGAAAGTGTTGGAGCAATATTGGACTATACGTGGTAAAGCTAATAATTTCTGACATTTGATGTTTGTTCTATTATTATTCTTACAGACTTGTACAAGCCAAGTGGTATATCGCAGAATGTGAAGAGGAGAAAGAGTGTGCTCTAGAAGACAAACAGTAAGTTTAAACACAGTCACATGACATTGAACTTGGTTTGATTTCTTGCTTTGTACTGACAGACTTTCTCCATATTTTTCAGATGTTGGTGCCAGTTGAGCCAGGAAGCAATGTCCAGTGAATCTGCTTGAATCAATAAGGACTAACATACAAATATTTTGCATCTTTACTACATTCTGAATTCTGTTGTGAATAACTCAGCCTACATGTTACAACATAAGGTATGTAAACTATTATTTTATGAAATAAAATAAAAAAAACTGTAATTTGCCATTTTGTAATTGCTTTTTGGGTTTGCTTGTAATGTTTGAAATATTGGTTAAAAGAAGCCGATTGGACTTACAAGTTTTGATGTAATCTGTTTCAACAAAACTTTAAAGTTGATGAACTAAAAACTTTAAAGTTGAACTTGGCTTAAACTGATAGTTTTAAGCCAAGTTCAACTTTAAAGTTCTCAGTTTATGTTGGCAAACATTTTTTAAGTTAAGTTGAACTTGAGATTTTTCAGTTCATAAAAACTTAAAAAACGTTTGCCAAGATAACCGAAAACTTTAAAGTTCAACTTAGCTTAAAAACTCCTGATAGTTTTAAGCCAAGTTCAACTTTAAAGTTTTTAGTTCATCAACTTAAAAGTTTTGTTGAAACAGATTACATCAAACATTTTAAGTCCAATCGGCATGTTAGGGTTTACAGTGTAGTGATCTTAGCTTCCATTAGATACCAAATGCAGTAATTTTAGCATGTTTCCTATTCGTAATTAGGAAGAAAATATTCGGCGCTAATAACGTTAGCACCCCTATGGCTTTTCCCCTGTAAATTAGCCTCGTGCTAATAGCTCGCTAATACAATCGTTTTTGAAGGTTTTAGTTAACTCTAAGCTACTTATTTTCTATTTGCATTGTATATTTACCCAATTGAGATTGTAATATGCATTCTTTGTGTAACTGTATGTTACAGTTTTAAAGTGCTTCAGTAAATCACACAAATACAGCAAGACACTTCTTGGTTTTCATTGGAGACTGTTAGCTATCTGCAAAGCTGGTTCTCACACACTAGTAAAGGCAGAATACTTACACTAAACCAAACGTGGTGGCACGTGTTTTTGTTTTAATGATTAAACTATACTTTATTGTATGCTCATGTTAATTTCTATTCTCACACTCTTCAGTGCAGTTAACCTGATGATCAGATTAAATAACGTGACGACAAAATACTCTGTACACTATACATCTGTAAAAACATGAGGCTAAGTACTATTCTGTATTTTAGATCAGAGTTGTGTAACAAATCTAATCTGTTACTACCGATGTTGATTGATTGGATTTATCTGAGTAATTATTTACATTAACATTGCTGCTGTGCAGAAAATAAATAAAGTAACAAAAACTCAAAAGGAGTAGGCCGAAGCAAGAAAGCTTATAAGAGCCTACCCCCATATTCAAAATTAGTTTACATTCCGGATACAGGCAATCCCCAATAGGGGTGATTATAATAGTGGTACTAACAGCATCTAGAAAGCATCATGAGATTTCACAGTACATCAGTAATACCTAAGTTATTCAGGCACAAACTCTGTCTTACCCAGGCACCTGGACAGCCGGAGCATGTTTGTGCTGATAAGCACACACATCACAACACATTGTTTTATTTATTTATTTAATCATTTATAACCATCTACATTCCAGATGCCGCTATGAAGAGACCGTACAACATCTGAATATGAAGAGACGGTAGAACTTTTTGGACTGGCCAATAAGATTCTTCTTGTATGGTGGAATCATTCTTCTCTGCAACCCCAAGAAGCAGCTGTGTGGTACAGGAGCGGTTCAGAAGAACGAAGGCTAGGAGAATGTCGCAGAGGACCTGGGTTGAACCCGTTGTGTTGTCAGGAGCTTCTTGTAAATAAATATTAAATTGAGAGATGCAAAGATGGTCTGCATTTAATTAATAACTAATTTGTTAGAATTTGTGGAAAAATTATGAATGTGTTCATGTCAACAGCGCTGAGGTGACTGGATGAAGATGGCAGCAGGCTGTTGTCCGCACAGGTGGTCTGTCTTCTGGGCCCTAATGAACAAAGGAAGAACACTAGAGTGACTGACCACAACAAAAAGTATATTGATTACTGTTGGATGCTAAGGATAGAACAGAATTAGATCTGCATTATCTTATCACTATGCGAAATGTTGATAAATATTCACACGCTGTTCACATTCATGTACATACAGTCCCCTGACCTCTTGCTACATAGTCATCGCTTTGTTCTAGTTTCATTTAATTTGGTACCTTATATAGTGAAGTACACAGTTTATGTTTGAATATTTTTTGTTATTTAGTTAATATTTAGCACAAGGTCTTTTTGACATTTGCTTCCTTATTCAGTTGCTCTTTTGTACTTAGCTATTTCAAACATACCATTTCCCTTGTATGGGATAAATACAGCCTTTCTTATCTTACAACAAACTGAAATAGCAGATCAAACATGTTTGATCTATATGAAATAGATCAAAATGTAATAATTTCACTGTCAGTAACATATCTATAAGATAATTCAAAAACAAACTAAAACATTCGCTAGTTTTATATATATTTTTAGAAACATTTTTTGCACATAGGTCGCCATTGTTATTTACATCGCAATGCATTCTGGGTAGTGATGTCAAATGGTTGCACCACCCAGTACCGAAGATACCGGTTAGCAGTGATGAACTCCTGTTTTCAGTTCTAGCCCACAGCGTGTTTTAGACAACAAGGAAAGTGAGGAAGAAGTCCATGATGAAGATGGAGACGGAAATAGACATATTCAAAATCAAATGTATCATACTGTAATTCGCAGCCCTACTAAACGGCGGCACCTGGTGGTTTGAAAAATGGCTTAATATTGTAGCGTACTGTTGCTGTGTTCCGCTCACTTTGTGCTAGTTATACATGTGGGAGAGATATTCCGGTTTTAATGTTGGTTTTTGTTCTACAACTACTGTTATTACTGTCCCTGCCGTTAGTGTTGTTACTTGTATTGGTTATATAGGGGCACGAGACGTTGACTGTTTTAAGTGTTGTTTCTCCAACTGTTGGGGGCAAACTGCTTTTACCTAATAAACGGCGCTCTCGACTTCGGGCGTAGAAGTTCTTCTAAATCTCTCTCATGTGACTTTATTACTCTCTAAACGTCACAATATGTTTTTCTTGCTCTGAAATGTGAACCAAATTGACAGGAATGAGGTTTCACCACGCATAAAGATATAATTGAGTAAGAGGATAACTGCGCTGAAGATTGTGAGAATAGAAATTAACATGGGCGTACAATAAAGTAGGCCTATAGTTTAATAAACATGTTTTTTTTTTAAACACGCCACCAAGTTTTTTTTTTTTTTTTAACACTGTTTTTTATTAATTTTCCAATATAGTAAAAACAATAATCAATAACAAGTGAATCAAAAACAAAATAATTTCAAAACATCCTAAATATGCAATACAAAATGGTAATAAAAATAATAATAATAATAATAATAATAATAATAATAATAAATAAAACAAAGCAAAGTGAGTCACACTCAACGTGAAATCAGACCTATTGTATCATTTTTTGAGAAAGTCAGTTAAAGGTGTCCACACTTCTTCAAATTCTTCTGCTTTACCTTTTGTTATATAGGTTAATCGCTCCAATGTGATACATGTTGTCATCTCTCTCAACCAAGACTGTATAGAAGATATATCAGTCTCTTTCCAGGACAAAGCAACCATCCTCCTGGCCTGCAGGAGGCCAAAGTTGATCAGAGTCTTATGCTTGGTATTGACTGTGAAATTCTTTGGATATATCCCCAAAATGCAGAGTTTTGGTGTGCAAGGTACCTGAAGTTTTACAATGCTACTTAAAGTGCAGACAACCAATTTCCAGAACGCTACCAATTGGGACATTCCCATACACAATGTATCAGAGTGCCTTTCTCGGTTGAACATTTCACACACGTATCTGGAATGTCCGGGGAAAATTTGTTAAGTTTTTCGGGGATCATGTACGTCCTCATTAGCCATTTATGCTGGAGTAACTTCATTCTAGTATTGATTGTTTGTGTTTGGGCTTTTAAACATGCTATGCACTCATCTTCATCAATATCCTCTTTAATATCCAAACTCCAAGCCCTCATTCTATCACTGCTGGATTCCTTATCATGTGAGACAAGTGCTGCATATAATACAGAAATTTGTCGTTTCCCATTGTCATGCTTTATCATAATATCCTCCAGGCAGGACAGCGGCGGCTCCCGAAGAGCCTCACAATGTGATGATATGAAATGTTTTAATTGTAAATACTTAAAAAAATGTTTTGGGGGAATTGAATATTTCAAGCAAAGATCATTAAATGTTAATAAAGCGCCACCGTCATATAAATCCCCAATTTTTTGTACACCTTTATCAGCCCAAATCTTAAAACCGCCATCTGCCCTGCCCGGAGTAAACAGTGTATTACCCCAAATAGGAGAGAATTGAGTAATGGGAGGCATATCACCAACATGTTCATGAGCTTTGTACCATGTACTAATGGTGTTTTTTAAGAATGGATTTGTTACTTGTCTTCTTAAGAATTTAACTTTTGATGAATAGATGTATAATTTTAGTGGGAGTTTAGATATTGTTTGTTCGATAGAGACCCAAGCTGGAGGAGATTGTGTAGAGAAGTAAAACATAGCGGAACGGAGCTGAGCAGCCCAATAATACCACTGCAAACACGGCATCTGTAGACCACCCCTGTCATATGGAAGATACAGTAATTTAAATCTAAGCCTAGATTTTCTATTGTTCCAAATAAACCTACTAAAAATCGCATTGATTTCTTTAAAAAAAGATTTGGCAATGGCAGAGGGAGTGATTGAAATAGGTATAGAAATTTCGGTAAAATAGCCATCTTAATTAAATTAATTCGGCCAATCATTGATATGGGCATTGTTGTCCATTTTTCAATTGATTCATGTACTTCACCCATTAACGGATCGTAATTTGCGCTAACCATAATATTAATTTGGGGGGTAATCTTAATTCCAAGATAAGTAAAGCCTTCCTTTGCATTAAAAAATGGCAAATTTATGATTGGATTATTTCTTTCCTCATTATTCAAAAAAAGTATGGAGGATTTCGTGTCATTAATACTGTATCCTGAGAACTGACCAAATTTATTAATTACTTGTAATATTGCTGGAATGCTAGTTTCTAATTCGGATAAAAAAAAGTATCACATCATCTGCGTATAGCGATATTCTATGTTCTTGATCTCCAATAGTTATTCCGGACAGATTGACTTCGTTTCTAATAGAGATGGCTAGTGGCTCGATGGCCAAAATGAACAGCAATGGGGACAGAGGGCAGCCCTGGCGGGTTGATCTTTCTAACATTATTTGGCTTGACAGATTGTTATTGGTCAATACACTGGCCATAGGGCCAGTGTATAGCAGTTGAACCCATTTCAAAAGTTTCCCCCAATTCCATATCTTGGCAACACATTGAATAAATAAGGCCACTCGATTCTATCGAACGCCTGTCTTGCATCTAAAGACAACAGTGCAGCATCTCTGGTATTATTATTACAGTGAATTATATTAAGGACCCGTGTAATATTATGAAAGCCCTGACGACTCTTTACAAATCCATTCTGATCATTATGCACTAAAGAGGGAATGTGAGGGTCTAATCTTTTAGCAAGGACTTTACATAATATTTTTGTATCAACTCCCATAAGACTAATTGGCCTATATGATGAACAATCAGTTGGTATTTTACCAGGTTTTAAAGTAAGGATTATTGTAGCAAGTCTTAAAGTTGGAGGCAGAATACCATTGAGAAATGATTCATTGAACATGTTTAAAAGTGGTGTTAACAGCTGGTTTTGAAATGTTTTATCTGTATTTGTCTAAAAATAAATGTCTATTTTATTTCAACATATTTAACAACTCTTGGTTTTGTAGCCACATTACTTGCAGACGCCAGTTAGGACGAGATAATTTGAGTTTATCAAAAAGCATAGATAACGAAATGGGAGCGTGGTTACTTATAACTATACAATCATACCAGCACTTTTTTATTTTTGAAGTCAGTTCTTGTGATACCAAAAAATAATCAATGCGTGATCTAGATTTATGCATCCCTGAATAACAGGAATACTCCACTTTATCCGGATTAAGTCCCCTCCAAATTTCCGTCAGATTCAGGTCCACCATAAATTGAGTTATTGTTTTCCTAGATTGTGGTTTTTGGGTGTCAGATTTTGTTGAACGGTCTATCAAAGGGTTCAAAATACAGTTAAAATCCCCACCAATAATATTTAAGCCATACAATGAAGATAAAGTCAAAAAGAAACTTTCAAAGAATTTAGCGTTGTCCTCATTGGGACCATAGATGCTAACCAAATTCAATGCGATATTAAGCATATTACCCTGAGCAATAACAAACCTTCCTTGGGGTCTTGAATAGTATTAGTGATTTGAAAAGGAATTGATTTATGTATAAGTATTAAAACTCCCCGAGCATAATTATTATATGTTGCATGTACAACTTGACCAGGCCACCTTCGTCGTATGTGTTTAATTTCAGTTATCGTAAGATGAATTTCCTGAAGAAAGATTATTTTAGAATGTAAGTTTTTAAGTCTAGTCATAACTAGTCATAGGGCGACACGGTAGTACAGCGGTTAGCGCTCGTGCTTCACAGCTAGAAGGTCCCGGTTCGATTCCCACCAAGGCCGGGGCCTTTCTGTGTGGAGTTTGCATGTTCTCCCCGTGTCTGCGTAGGTTTCCTCCGGGTACTCCGGTTTCCCCTACCACTAAAACATGTACAATAGGCCAGGATGAAAGAGAGTGTGTTTGAGAGTGCGCATGGGACGACGGATGGAAAATTAGCCCAAGGCTAAAATCTGGTGTGGCTTGTTCATTAACTTGCACTGTCCCTACCAAATAAACCAATACATAAAAAAAATAAAATAAATAAATAAATAAAAATAACCTGTTTCAATTTAGTCAACTTATTGAGTCCCCGGACATTCCAGCTTGTAAATCTCAAATCAGACAATTCGGCATTTTCCATAGTACTTTAGGTACAATAAAATAAGTAACCATGTTGGGTGTGACACAGAATGTAAAAAAAAATAAAAATAAAAAATAAATAAAAATAAAACATAAAAAAATGGTTTGAACAAACCAGAACAAAAATACCCAAGTGGTCCTTGAGATCCCATTCCCTTCCCTTACTTAACCAAACAATGTAAGGGCAAGCGCCAATCCACACCAGTGAGGAGTGGCTAAACTGTGCAGGAACTTTCCCAGACAGCACACGTAGTACCCCCGCAACTCCGCATCCTACTCTAATACAAAAAAAAAAAAAAAAAAAAACCGGAAAGCAATAATTGACAGGATACAAAACAAATCACTAGCGTCCTAGCATATTAACACAACAACAAAAAAAAAAAAAAAATTGTGTAATTATCTGTAATGTCCAACAGTTCAATAGTCTAAATAAAATAAAGTGCACAAGCCTACAGTACATTAGGTGCGTAACAAAAAATGTCCATCAAATATGATAGTTATTGCTCCTCTTACAATAAGAAATATACCAAAAAGGTAGAAAAATATAATGTCAGACAAAGAAAAATATATAATATTGCACATTTTTGTCCAATGTCGTTACCATACTCCTTGGCTGTGTACTGTAGTAAGTACAACGTTAGGTTGATAGGAAGTCCTCAGCTTCATCAGGTGTGGAGAAGAGAATAATTTTCCCCTCATGAAGAATCCTCATCTTGCAAGGATGCAGTTGAAATCCCCGGAAGGATCCAGCCTCGATGAATTTTTACTTCACTGCGTTGAATGGGCTCCGTGTCTTCATGGTTTCCGCTGAAAAATCTTGTGCAAAGAAGATCTTATGGCCCTCGTGAGTGATTACGAGCTTTTTGGCAGCACGAAAAACAAACTCACGATCTTGAAACTGTGAGAAATGAATGATTACCGCTCTGCTCTGGCCCGACTTCGGTTTTCCCAGCGTGCGATGTGCTCTTTCCAAAACAAAGTTCTTGGAGGCGTTAAGTTTCAGCCAGACCGGTAGCATGTGTCGAATATACTCCACCATGGGCTGCGTACCCTCAGCCGATTCCGGTAGTCCCACCATCCTCAGGCTTTTACGTCTCCTCCGATTCTCCAGATCTTCCGTCTTCGACTCCAAATAAACAATGCGTTTTATGGCACCAGACAGCTGCACTTTCACACTTTCCAAGTCATCTTCAGCGGACCCTATACGTTCTTCGGCCTCCGTTAGCCATGTAGCATTAGCAGTAATATCTTCCTGAAGCTCCGCAAAACTTCTTTGCACCGCAGCCACAGAACCATTCATCTCAGTTAGACGTTTCTCCACATTGTCCAACTTACTTCCAAGGTCATCGACAGCACATATCTTTGTGTTGATTGAAGTAACTGTGGTACGCAGTGCTTGCAGCTCACTTAGCACGACAGCTAAGTCGGCCCGTTGCTGTGGCTCACCCACGCTGTTAGCTGCGCCGGAGGCTAACGTAGCCGAATTAGATTGTTTAGGTCTCTGCGAGCTGCGGGATCTTGATCCACCACCACAATCCTCGATGGTCGACTGTTTAGACATCATGTAGACTTGGTTATATTCAGTAACAAAACGGACTTTTAAAGTTTTTTGCAGAGTTGCGGGGAGCACCCACTCTATGCTGCCATCCTGGTCCGCGGCTCCACAGCGCCCCCAACACGCCACCAAGTTTAGTTTAGTGTAGGCCAACAGCCACTACTTGAACATTTGGCAGCACCCTAGATTGGCAAATTATAATTAAAACAAAAACACGTGCCACCACGTTTGGTTTAGTGTAAGTATTCTGCCTTTACTAGTGTGTGAGAACCAGCTTTGCAGATAGCTAACAGTCTCCAATGAAAACCAAGAAGCTGTATTTGTGTGATTTACTGAAGTACTTTAAAACTGTAACATACAGTTACACAACGAATGCATATTACAATCTGAATTGGGTAAATATACAATGCAAATAGAAAATAAGTAGCTTAGAGTTAACTAAAACCTTCAACGATTGTATTAGCAAGCTATTAGCACGAGGCTAATTCACATGGGAAAAGCCATAGGGGTGCTAACGGTATTAGCGCCAAATATTTTCTTCCTAATTACGAATAGGAAACATGCTAAAATTACTGCATTTGGTATCTAATGGAAGCTACGATCACTATCATTTGAATACTTACAGACAGATATTTTTGTGGATCAAAATAAAATGTAAGAAGCTGAAACACTGGAGTTTGACTTTCTGTGGGACTGCTGAGCATGACTGAACTAGGTAGCAAGTGTTTTCTAAAAAAAGAAGGGAAAACAAACACACTAAACAGTACTGGTATTTTAACAAACACGCTTCTATACTTACATAGAACCTCCTTAGAGTAACTTGGAATCTTCATGAAGGGTGATCTGTTACTTCCAATCCGTCATAACAGCATTTACTTCCAGCAAAAATCAACAACACAGCGCATCTAGCTAGGAGGATATATACTCGTCTCTGATTGGCCGAGAGCGGACCAGGGCCCGCCTTCCCAGGGGTCAAGAACTGCATAGCATATTGAATTAAGTTGCACTCAAACTATGTGGCAATGCAATATGCAATATGCAATGCAATCCAGAGGGAGGTGCTGTTTCACAACACATTAAATGAAACTTAATAGAATATTACAAGTCAAAATAAGATATGACATTCAACTTTGCCAAAAACCACTCCAAACTAAATGCCATTTTAAGAATGAATAGAACAATGAATAAAGAGATCCGGAAACGCGCCCCCAGACTGTGAACCGGGTCGAGGGGGCATACCAACTTTCCCACATCTGGGACACAGTTCTGAAGAAGTCGGACTGCAGATGGCGCTGTCAGCCTGCTACCACAAGCAGGAAGACAGTGCCAAAAACTGTATAAATCAGCTGACCAGACACGTCACAGCAACATCACGTGACAACCTCTGAGGAAGGCCACAGTTGTAGCCGAAACCGTCAGGTACGAAAAAACTAACATTAAGGTCTGTCTATAGGAACAAGAGCTACAATGAATAAAGAGGCCAAATTTCCATGTCAATATGCTATTCATTTCAAAATCGTGTAATTTGAAATATATAAAGAGATTGACTCGACACTTTACATATTGAATTGCCATTAGAACTTTTGGAATAGAACATTACAAGTCAAAATAGGATATAACATGCAACTTTGTCAAATACAACTCTAAACTAAATGCCATTTTAAGAATGAATAGAACAATGAATAAAGAGGCCACATTTCCATGTCAATATGCTATTCATTTCAAATGGAGTTAATATAATTAACTAGGTTCAGGAGCAGGACCACGCCTCAATCAATTAACCTCTGCATCCTAACCAATCCTGCATTCACCTCACCACGCCTCTAATTAACCAGGAGCCTATATATATACTCATCAGGCAGCTTCATTCCTGTCTGTTCGAAACTATCGACATGGTTACCACGGAGCAAGTACTCGACCTCAACCCACCGGATCCGGATTCTGACCTGTTCTCCGGGCCTGCCGTCCGCCGCCGCAACGTTTCTCACGTGCCCCGGCAGTGCTTTCGTGGTCCGCGTGGTGGGAGGCTTGCTTGTGGGATCTCCCATGGCTGTGTCCCCTCCTCCGTCGCGGGGCTCAGCCCCCGGGATCCTCCGCAGTCTTCTCCGGGCTTCCGGACGTCTACAGGACGCGGCCCGCCTGGTGGTCGCCGTTTCGTCTTCGTCTCTCTCCCCCTCCCCCCCTCGACTCGTCCCCGTTCGCCGGTGGCGCATCGCGGAGTCGTTGTTTGGTTCGAGGCTCTCTGCAGGGATCTGTCTCCGTGTCTGCTTCTTCTCAACGCTCCCCTCTTTCTGTTCTTCGGGCCGCCGTGCGTGCTCGCGCCGCCGCGTCGTGCACGTCTCCCCGCGGGCTTCCAGTTCTCCTGCCTTCCCATCTAAACGCCTTCCGCGGGCCGCGGTGAGTACGGGGGTCGGCGCATCACGCGTCTCTCCACGTGGGTCTCTCCACATGCTCCCCCCCGTCCGTCCCCCCCCACCCGCTGCAGAATTCCCCGCTGCAGTCTACATCGGATGGATACCTGCGCTCTCCCTCCACGTCTTGTTCGCACCTGCGTGGCCCCCGCGCTCCACGGATCCTCTCAGGTCGTATAGGGTTCCGACTGTGTCAATAATATTTGGGGGTATGGGGTGCCTGCTTCCTCGTGTCGCTGTCTCTCTCGCACACTCACTCTCACTCTCCCTTTGCAATCACAAAATGTACTACCAACTTTATGCTCAAGCATTCAGCCTCTGTTTTCTCTGCATGTTCGTTCAGTTTCGGCTCCTGCTTACTCAGCTCATGCTATACTTGCTGTGCTGACTCAGCTACACTCTCAGGCTGTACTAGCCGTTTTAACTCGTGTTGTTTTAGCTTCTGCTAACTCAGCTTGCTAACTCCCTCAGCTACGCTATCTCAGGCCATACCAGCTTTGCTAACTCACGTTTTCTTGGCTTCCACTGATTCTTCTCAGCTTCGCTGTCTCAGGCTATACCAGCTGTGCTAACTCATGCCGTCTTAGCTTCTGCTAACTCAGCTTTGCTGTCTCTTACTCGGCTACGCTATCTCAGGCCATACCAGCGTGCTAACTCACGTTTTCTTGGCTTCTGCTGATTATTACTCAGCTATGCTATCTCAGGCCATACCAGCGTGCTAACCCACGTTTTCTTGGCTTCCACTGATTCTTCTCAGCTACGCTGTCTCGGGCTATACCAGCTGCGCTAACTCGCGTTGTCTTAGCTTCTGCTAACTCAGCTTGCTGACTCATGCTATTCCAGCTCCCGCCGTCTTGTGCTATATCAGCTTTTCTAGTCTGTCGACAGGAGTGCAATGCCGACATCGGATCGTGTTCCATAAACCAGCCCGATTTCAGCTGTTGCGTTCGGGGATTACAACTGATATTCTCCGGCACGTCGATGGTTCGCATGTTCAGCGCTCAAGAGTCGCCACACCGCGCACGTCTCAGTGTGCTCATTCACACCTTCTCTCGGCAGGAGCAGCAGCGCGTCGGGAGTCGACGCGCTCGCGTCTCTCCTCGCGTTGCCCCGTCTCCTCCTTCCCTACTCAGCACTCAGGTCCGTGCTACCCCACTGCACTCGGGTCCGTGCTACCCACAGCACTCGGGTCCGTGCTACCCACAGCACTCGCGTCCGTGCTACCCCCCCCCCCCCCCCACAGCACTCAGGTCTGTGCTACGCCCCCCCCACAGCACTCAGGTCTGTGCTACGCCCCCCCCCCCCCCCCCACAGCACTCAGGTCTGTGCTACGCCCCCCCCCCCCCACAGCACTCAGGTCTGTGCTACCCCCCCTCACCCACAGCACTCGCGTCCGTGCTACCCCCCCCTCACCCACAGCACTCACGTCCGTGCTACCCACCCCCTCACGCCGCGCAGGTCTGTGCAACCCCCCCCGGGTTTTATCATCGTAATGGGCCGTCCTCTGGCCCCCGTCCTCTCGGCTCAGCCCCCGGCCCGTCCTCCCGGCCCCGTTCTCTCGGCCCGTCCTCTGGCCTCCGGCCAGTTCTCCGGCTCGGCCCCGCCCGCCGGCTCAGCCCGCCCTCTGGTTCGGCCCTCGGGGCCACGTCCTCTCGGCCCGGCCTTGTCCTCTCGGCCCCGTCCTCTCGGCCCGTCCTCCGGCTCAGCCCCGTCCTCCCGTCCCTGTGGCCCGTCCTCCGGCTCGGCCCCGTCCTCTGGCCCCGCCCTCCTCCTCACTTCCTCAACCCTCTCCTCACAGTTCGTCCCGGGCTTTTGCCCAGTTTCTTCATTCCACGCCTGGGATTCGCCGCGCAGCGCGCGTCTTTCCCAGCACATCCTAGTTTCCCTCGTCCCCTTCCCTCCCTAGGCTAGTGTGCTTGGGATTCGCCGCGCAGCGCGCGGCTTTCCCGGCACATCCTAGTTTCCCTCGTCCCCTTCCCTCCCTAGGCAGTGTGTTTGGGATTCGTCGCGCTGCGCGCGTCTTTCCTAGCACATCCTAGCTTCCCTTGTCCCCTTCCCTCCTTCGACCAGTGTGCATAGGATTCGTCGCGCGGCGCGCGTCTTTCCTAGCACATCCTAGCTTTCCCCCCCACACCCTGCCACCAGTGTCCGCGGACCACCGATCTGGAGCCGGTGCCCGTGGTCCACCGATCTGCCGCTGGAGCCGGCGCCCGTGGTCCACCGATGCTCCGTCTGGAGCAGTGTCCGCGGACCGCTGATCCGCCGTCTGGAGCCGGTGCCCGTGGTCCGCTGATCCGCCGTCTGGAGCCGGTGCCCGTGGTCCGCTGACCCGCCGTCTGGGCCGGTGCCCGTGGTTCGCTGACCCGCCGTCTGGAGCCGGTGCCCGTGGTTCGCTGACCCGCCGTCTGGAGCCGGTGCCCGTGGTTCGCTAACCCGCCGTCTGGAGCCGGTGCCCGTGATCCGCCGTCTGGAGCCGTTGCCCGTGGTCCGCTGATCCGCCGTCTGGAGCCGATGCCCGTGGTCCGCTGATCCGCCGTCTAGAGCCGATGCCCGTGGTCCGCTGATCCGCCGTCTAGAGCCGTTGCCCGTGGACCGCTGATCCGCCGTCTGGAGCCGTTGCCCGTGGTCCGCTGATCCGCCGTCTGGAGCCGTTGCCCGTGGACCGCTGATCCGCCGTCTAGAGCCGGTGCCTGTGGACCGCTGATCCGCCGGTGCCCGTGGACCGCTGATCCGCCGTCTAGAGCCGGTGCCCGTGGACCGCTGATCCGCCGTCTAGAGCCGGTGCCCGTGGACCGCTGATCCGCCGGCTGGTGCCGGCTCCCAGACCACTTGGCCTTTCTAGATGTTCGACCTCGCATGTATCTGTTCGTCTTCTGCCGCGTTTGTTTTTTTTTTTTCCCATTGCCTTATCCGCTTTCCTTTGGGGATTGAGTGGTCAGGTAGATGTTTCCTCATTCATTCCGACACACTGCAGCTCCCAACATTATCAACACAGGACATCCCTGCTGCCTGTTATCTTGCGGCCAGGGTCACCTCCGTCTCTACGATTAATCCGTTTTAAGTGCAGATGCTTGGCGCCAAACTCCGACATTCACCCTACGCCGGTTCCTCCATTTTTAGCACGATTTAACTTGGATCCGTCCCTCACCAGAATGTTGTCTTCCAAGGGCCATTCTCTAGCTTCAGTCTGGCTGTCTCGTACACGAGATGGAACAGCTTCGAGTCATTTCTTCATATTCATCGCATTCCTCCCGGTGCTGATTGCCCCGCACCGTCTCACTCTCACAACATTCTACCAACGTGATCTCCACTCCATCATCTTGCCCGCTGCATAAGCTCTATATGCTCCAGTTACTTCACCCCCGCAGTCTACCTTTCTTCAGAGCGCATGTTCCTTTGGGCTTCGGGTTCTGCGACGTTCCGGATATGCGCCGTAATTCAGCTCATATTCGTCCGAGGTTATTAGACACTGCCATTCATGCTTCTGACTCGCTAATTGCACTCGGAGTGCAGGAGTTAACAGATCTGCTGGGGCTTCCTTCCCAATCTCACCATTTCGCCTCGATTCTTCCAGCAGCTGCCAAACCTCCGCTTAAGTGCATTCGCTACTTTTGCATCTATCATCTTTGCACGACCCTCCGTACCTTACCAAGCTGGGAAGATGGCATCGAGACTCAGTAAGGATTTCCGCAAGATCCTACGCCCGTCTGGTATCCTACGTACTGATCTGTCCACTCTTTTGGTATCGGGTTGGCTTCCGCTGCAGGGCAGGCCTTTCCAACCATATAATCCAGACCCTTAGTAGTCGGTCCTCCAGTCGCTCTCGTATCCGCCATTACACTGCAATCTACGTTAAGCACACTCATCCTGTGTTCTTATTCCTTAACTTTTGGGGGTCCTGAAGAGCTGGGATAATCGAGACGGAGCCCCCATCCACAGTCTCACCAGTTCACACTATCTTGACTAATTAAACTCTTTAATAGCACTTTGTTGTGGCGTGGTCCTTGCTAGTGAAATGGAGTTAATATAATTAACTAGGTTCAGGAGCAGGACCACGCCTCAATCAATTAACCTCTGCATCCTAACCAATCCTGCATTCACCTCACCACGCCTCTAATTAACCAGGAGCCTATATATATACTCATCAGGCAGCTTCATTCCTGTCTGTTCGAAACTATCGACCCCGCCCTCCCTCCCTTTACGTCTTATCTTCAGCACCGATTCTCCTGCTTGGAGGGGGGGTCCTGAAGAGCTGGGATAATCGAGACGGAGCCCCCATCCACAGTCTCACCAGTTCACACTATCTTGACTAATTAAACTCTTTAATAGCACTTTGTTGTGGCGTGGTCCTTGCTAGTGAAAATATTGTAATTTGAAATATATAAAGACATTGTATCGACACTTTACATATTGAATTGCCATTAGAACTTTTGGAATAGAACATTAAATGTCAAAATTTGATATAACATTACACTTTGCCAAACACAACGCCAAAATAAATACAAAAATAACATAATGCATAGCCATTTGACAAATGAATAGACAATTGAATTAAGGTGCCAATAGTCTTCCATAATATATCCATTTCCAATATGTATTTCATGTGCCACTAGATGTTTTTATTGTATATATGTACATATGTATATTTTATTCACTATATCCTGGCTTTATTTTTTGTGTTTGGATGTATGTTGTATACATATGCTGTCTACGTTTTGCCATAGGCCATTATGACAGCATCCTGTGATGCAGGCCACACCCTATATAAGGATGGCTTCTCATTCATAAAAAACATTTTGCCTGACGAAGGCCACTGGCCGAAACGTTGCATCAAATAAAGGAACACTGGTGTTTCGAGTATACAGTGTGAGAGTTTTTTCCTGTTCTACGTTTGACTTCTATACATTCTCTTATGCACCTGTTTCATGCACATTGCCAAGTTGAGGCCAATTTTATCCAAATCTGATCTAGAATTGGTGATTCATGCATTTATCTCGTCTCGTTTGGATTATTGTAACTCCCTTTTTACTTGTTTTAACAAATCTGCATTGAATCGTCTTCAAATGGTTCAAAATGCTGCTGCGCGGCTTTTAACAGGCTCTAGCAGACGGTCACACATTACTCCCATTTTATCCTCTCTGCACTGGCTTCCCATTAAATTTCGAATTGAATTCAAAATTTTAGTTTTGACTTTTAGAGCGCTGCATGGTCAGGCTCCCAAATACGTGTCTGACCTGCTGTGCCCTTACTCCTCCGGTCGCACCCTTAGGTCTTCGGGCCAGAACCTCCTCACTGTCCCAAGGACCCACTTTAAAACCAGAGGTGACCTGTCCTTTGAAGTTGTTGCTCCTAAACTGTGGAATGACCTTCCTCTGTCGCTACGTGTGACCGACACTGTCGATTCCTTTAAAAAACAGCTGAAGACATGGCTGTTTGGACGAGCTTTTAGTTGAAAAGGCTGTGATTGTTTTAATTCATTTGTTTGAATACATTACTCTGTAACGTTTGTTATTGTTGTGCCCCTGTGAAGAACTTTGTGATTTTATCTGTGAAAGGAGCTATATAAATAAAGTTTCTTCTTCTTCTTCTTCTGTTTCATACAAGAGATGTGCGAAGTAAACCGTCTTTAATTGCTGAAAAATTTATAAAAATAATAATTCTAAAAATAAAATAAAAAAGGCCTCCAATCCAAACCTTAAATGTGCTTTCAGATTCTTCTGCTCAATGACGTAAATAAGGCTAATAAGATAAGATAAAATAGCCTTTATTGATCTCACAATGGAGAAATGTACTTGTTACATTCAGCTCTTAGAAACACTCAAGGTGTGCAAATAGGCAGGAAATGTGAAATAAACAACAATTAAATAGTAAATAGTGATATCTTATATACAAGGACTTTGTGGGGACAAAAAGTGTACACAGTAAATAATAATAAGTAAACAGACTGCAAAAAAAATAATAATAATGCTATAGTCGGTATCAGCAGTGCAGGTTTAGTGTAATACTAATATTTTACAATAAAAAATATAGATTGACCGCCTTCTTAGTGACGTCACAGTTTTGAACGCGTGTCACTGGTTGACGTGGGTGTCAATCAGAACAGCTGATCGTGTTTTTGTCTCTTGGCGCCTAATGAAACATATGATCAATAAATGCTTATCTTTGAACCTTAAATGGCTGACCGAGGCCAACATAAGGACATTTATATGATTGTGTTGGGTCCGGCTTGGTTTGTGCTGGATCCATCATTTGTTGGCTTTGATGAACAACAGTTTGGCCTCAGATTCACGCAAATAGACTTGAATACTGTAGTTCTGCGCTTGTGTATGCGTGCTGAATGCGGGTTTGCCTGTCTTGCGAGGGATTCAAGCGAGTGTTGACTGTGATTTTGCATGTTTCTTTAGCATTATTGTAATTGCAAATACACAGCGAGTCATTTTTGCATTTTTCATTGTTTTATAGTTGGCTAAACCGAGCTGAATTTGTACTACTTGTTCTATACTATGAGCTGTCCGATGTCGTCAAATGAGCCGCGCCTGGACTCCCATTCAAATACATTACACACCCATTGCGTTACTGGAGACGCAAACGGGTTCCTTTTGCGTTCTTTATTACGCATAAGGCGAGTGACCGTTCGTCAATTTATGACGCTTTCGGAGTGAGACTGTGTTGGAATCAGAGATGCACCGATCCAGCTTTATTGCTTTCGATACCGATACTGGGTTTGAGTATCTGCAGATATCCAATATTAACCGATACCTAGAGACTTTCTTAAAAGGGTTTTCTCTGAGTGAGAAAGTGAATGGTCCTTTTGTCATGATGTTACAGATCAATTATATCTATTAAGAAACTAATGGGAAAAAAACATTTAACATTTGATCACTGGCTTGTCAACAATATCTTTGGAACAGACTATTTTACATTACTATAAACAGCTCACATAAAGTGATCTGATCGTTACAACTTAGAAATATGTCAGGTCAGTTATTCTTTATCAGCATTTCAATTATTCAACTATTTATTTATTTGTTTGAGCAGTTAACCTGCTCAAAGGGAGTGGGCTGAAGCCAAAGGCTTATAAGCGCCCACCCCAAAAACTAAATTCAAATTCAACTAAAACACAAAGACTCGGCCGCTCCAGCAGTGGCCATTTTATTTATTAGGCTACTTTAGGTATTTGTATCATAGTTTCTGACCCAGCCCTGTTAGCATGCTCCTGCTAGCGTTAGCATACTGTTGCTAGCGACATCGATCAAAAATACATTTGCAGAGGTTAAAACTGTTGGGTTTAACAAGAGGACCCCAAAGACTGATACAGGAGGCAAGTTTAACAGTTTATTATCACAAAATGGTGGTGGCAGGCAGGAAGCTGGCTGATGAGGAGCAGGACACGTGGAGCAGGTCACCAAGAACAAGACACCAGGAGAATCTGAACAGATGGAGGAAACAGCGGGTAAGTATATTTGCAGTTGACAAAAATCTTATTCCAAAACCAGGAGCCGAGAAACACTACCGAACAGGACGGCATTATCTGGCAGTGTGGTGCTGAGACATCCAGGCATTCATACTGAGGTTGATTGGTCAATGACGTGCAGGTGTCTAGTCTGCAGCACCAGGAGGAGTCAGCCACACACTGCTCTGCTGCAACAGAAAACAAAGGGGGAGGGGGACAGCATACAAACCAAATCATAACAAAAACTAACGCAGCGATTGAATTCTCCAGGTTCTTCCCTTCAAAATGACATACAGCATGTCCATATTCACTTTATTTAGTCGGTGAAAGTTGTGTTTTTAAAACGGTGAGAGCCAAAACTGGTATCGGTTCAGTATTGGATATTTGTAGCCGATACCCAATATCGGATCAATGCATCCCTAATCTAAATGCAAACGCTGCCCATTTAGTCAGATAAGGCCTAAATATATCCAGGTGCAGAGAAGCAAAACTCGGACAGTAGGATCACACAGCGACGCTCGCTGTACAGTCAGACCCAGGAGAGTGAGAGGAGGCGGAGCCAAACTACCCAATGTTTGGCCATTGGGTAGTTCATGTTTTTTGTACGGATGGCGTACTTGTGCTCTGCTAGTCTTTTTTTGAATTTGCGTTTAGTCCTTCCAACATTAAAGGCACCACATTCACATTCCAGTTTATACACAACATATGTGGTGTTGCAGGTTGCAAAACCCTTGCATTTGTAAGATCTGTGTGTAACGGGGTCTGTGAATGTGTTTGTTTTGATCACGTTGTGGCGGTGGTTGCATCCACCTACCCAATGGCCAAACATTACCAAGCGGCTGGTCACAACAGTCCGAACTCTTTAAAAGCCATGGTAATCGAATGTGTGCCTCAGGATCATCGAGGGGGGACCGTTTAAAGGTCCTGTTACAACGTGAGACATACTGGATGCACACTTTAAATGCTATGTGTTACCCTGGTTTGAATGAGGAAATTGACTTTTTACCGTACCTGTGATCCGCAACTATGTTGTAGCCTGCTTGTTAGCCTCCTTCTGAATTGTGTCTGTTTTTGTGACATGTTCGCTTTAATTATCACATGTACTGTGTATACTGTATATGATTGTAGGCCACACTGTTCACAAACTGCTTGTTATCTCTTATGGTGGTTTTGGAGTCAGATTGGTTTCATAATTATATATGATGCATCATATATGGAGCTCTTTTATACATATAATTTTTGTGTGTGTTTTGTATTGTTTTTGGTACTTTATGTACAGCACCTTGTCCAGTCATGTGACAAAGTCGGTCACGTGACTCACTGTTATAAATAATCACCGTGCACCTGTGTGGGTATGTGCCCTGATGAAGACTCAGTAGAGTCGAAACTCGTTGGCGTAATGCAATAAACTACTCAACGAATACGGAGTGCCTCGATCCTGTTTTCTTTTTTATCAAAGCTTTCCATTTGAAGTTAAATCACTATCACTTCACAATAGCCTACTTAGTACGTTTATTAAACGTAAAGAAAAATGCAAATAACTTACACTTGGCTGTGGCCTTGCAAATGAACGTTAACTGAGCATGGACACTAAACAGTATTGTTATCACTGGGAATAGTCACAGGTGTACTTCTATGCAAATCATTGAGTAAGAATATTTTAGAAATACCATTTATATATTTCTCTCACAACAAATAAACAACAGAGAAAACATATAATAAATATGGCAATTAAAAGTTGCATAAAATGTAATCAATTGGTAACAATATGTTACTGTTTGTTTTCATCTACAAAAGTGTTTTAATAATATACAATAGTAACATGTACTGTCCATATCAATATTGTTGATATTTTGCATGCACCTGCATGCATACTTGCTTTTAATCTTCTTATAACATCACTAAAACTGGATGTCTATGTCTATGTTTTTATTGTTTCAGAGGAAACATCCCAGTGCCCTACTGCGAATTCCAGACACATCATCAGATGACTCCATCTCAAGCACACCACCTCCTCTCAAGCAAAGTACTCTTGGCACCTGTACACTTTCTCAAAGAAGACTTAATGGATTAGTATTTCAGTACATCATAGAAGATGTACAGCCTTTTTCACTGGTAGAGAATGCATCATTTCGTAAAATGATTAATGGAATTAGTGGGGGCAAAGTACCTATGTGCAGAAAGACATTCATGCAACGCATTGAAAGTGAGGCTCAAAAATGAAGATGGCACTGACGGAAACACTGCGTGATGTTCAAACGGTTTGCACAACTGCGGATATATGGACAGCTCACCATAAGAGTTTTTTTGGTGTTACATGCCATTGGATTGAGCCTGAGACATTGCAGCGCAAGGCTGCTGCGCTGGCTTGCGAACGTTTAACTGGGCGCCACACGTACAACGTAATTGCTGCTAAACTTGCTGAAATTCATTCACAATTCCAAATCCAGGGCAAAGTCAGTGTAACTGTGACTGATAATGGAAGCAATTTTGTTAAAGCTTTCAATGAATACGGACTACGGAGGGTCTGAACATGAGGACGAAACTGATAATGTAGATGAAGTTCTGTTTGCTGATGTTTCAGCTGTTTTTGAAGCCGATCAAGAAGATGAAGAACTAGCTTTTTTTTTGCCACCTCACCATCGCTGTGCTGCCCATACTCTAAATCTTATTGCAACTTCAGACTTGGACAAAGCAGCATCACAGGGTAGTTAGAGAAAACTCTACCGAAGTGCCATGTCTAAATGTGCAGCTATATGGAACAAAGCCCATCGCTCATCTGGTGCTGCTGATGCCATCGAAGAAATTGCCCAGATGAGATGCCTGGTGCCATCAGTGACCAGGTGGAGCTCAGAGTACCATGCCATTGAGAAATTGATGAGTCTCACTGATGATCAGTTGAGCGAAATCTTCGATCGGCTCAGTGTGTCAAAACTTCACCCACAAGAGATTGCGTTTCTGAAAGAGTACATCACTATTCTCCAACCACTTGCCTACTCTATCAATATTCTCCAAGGAGAAAAGAACTGCTTTTTTGGTTACATTGTACCGACTATAATAAGCTTGAGAGCCAAACTGTTTGAAAAAATGCCACAGGCTAAGTTTTCATCAAACATACTTGCAGCTGTAATCAAGGCTATTGACACTCGATTTGGGGAGGTGCTGGCTTGTCATGAGGCAAGAATTGCAGCAGCTACCATTCCAAAATTCCGTCTTTGGTGGCTTGCCGATGCAGAGAGAGCAGAAATGAAAAGGAAGCTGATCCAAGAAGCAGGTCTAATCAACTCAGGAGGACCCACTGCTGGCCACAGCACAACTGCCTCAAATACCTCAGATGGACCAGATCTTCTTGAAGATGATGACAACTTCTTCACTTTTGAGACGACAGAGACAACAACTAGTTCAACTGCAGAAGAAGAGGTGCACAGGTATGTTTTAGCTTTATATTTTTTTTACATTATGAACATTGTCATTAATTTCTATTCTAATTAGTCAGTGTTATAAGTAGTTTACATTGCATGTTGACATAAAGATATAAGCATGCAAAATAAAATTGTCATAATCCTTGTACGTGAATTTGGTGCTCTGACTGTGGCAGTAATACTCATTCCTTTTGTGTTGATAGGTTCTTTCAAGATTCAGAAAAATCTTTGATTTCATGTCAAAGCCCTTTTCATCAAGTACAACACTACTTTGCCATCAAGTGCTCCTGTAGAGCGACTGTTCAGCCAAGGTGGACTTATTTTCACTCCTCATCGCAACAGAATGACAGATAAGCATTTTGAAATGTCTCTCTTGCTGCGCTACAACCGCTTTTACTGGACTGTTGTCGATTAGGGAATAAGTAGGCAGGTGGCTACTGACTAATATATGTTCACTTTGAAACAAAACAAATTTATTTATTTTTTTGATTTATTATTATTTTTTTACATTCATGTTGAGCCAACATGTTTAGTCGTCTGCAAGATGACTAAACATGTTTAGTCCTCCAGACAGACCTGGACTTGTATTTTACTACGTTCAGTTTTGAATTGTCCTTGGGCAAAGCTGTTAAAATTTGCTGTTTCTTCTTCTACAGAGTTTGCACTTTGTTCTATACTTTCTGATTTACAATTGCATCATTTTTCAAAAACTGACCTCCACATTTTTAAAAGCCCCATAATCCAACATGATGGATACTGAGCCATTGTGCGCTTAAAGTGTGTTTTAACTTCAGCATGGCCTGAAGTTGAAACGCACTGTAAAGTACCTGTAAAAGATTGTATTGGCATTTTATTCCAGCATTATTTCCATTGTGTGAATCTCATTGAAGACATTTAACTATGAATGATCTCATAGATTATGTAGGAAACAAAGAAAGGATGAAATAGCTCAAAATATGTTATATATATATATTTTATATTATTCAAATTTGCCACCCCTGTATTCTTGGCAGTCTCGCAATGAGCTTCATCATAAGGTCAGGTGAAATGGTTTTCAATAGTCTGTGACATTAAAACCATTTCTGGTGATGACATCGCAATGCCCAATTATCAGAAGTGCTCAAAACCGTAATCAAAGTAAAAGGCAGTTATTTTGAAGAATTTATGTAAAATTTGGTTTCACATAAATCCATATTAATTTAGATAAGAACACCTGCAGTGAGAATCTACAATGGAAATAGTCTTGACATAGAGGAAAAAACAATTAATAAAACTTGTTAGTTTTTTTTTTTTTAAGAAAGTTACTCCAGCAACTACCACCAGGAGGAGCCCCACCATCACCAGCTATTTCACCTGTTTCATTGTTAATAATAATAATAATTATTAATTTTAGATTATAAGAAGTAAAATGTCATTGCTGAAGGGCCTACATTGTTTTTAAGTCTATTTTTAAGCCCCAAATGCATGTCATGCCCATTTTAATGATCAGCTTTACCATGTTGGATACAACCTTTGTTACATTGCCTTGGATTTACTTGCACTATTTTGAAGAGTTTAGTTTTATATTGTATTTTATGGAAGAGCTTTTGTTTGTTTAACCTTGTGAAGTAAGAGGGTAAGCAGAAATGCAAAAATAAAATACTGAAGTATTAACAAAGTTGGTGCTATGTTCAAGCGCTTTGTCACTTTATTACAGAAACATAAAAATGTTTAAATAAAGAAACAGAAATAACCCCCTCCCGGCTGGCCCACACGCCGCTTTTTAATGCACCTCACAGAATAGGGCTCACACTATCATATAACCTGCTGTAGATGGTGACAACGAAGTGAACGAAGTGACTGATTTTGAATTAATAACAATTAATAATAATTAAATAGTATTATAATGGCATAACAAAATAAGGAATCAATAATGATAATACAATAGTTAAAAATATGAAATACATTTACATCATTAATATTGAACATAATATGGTCGTTAATAACATAATCCATATATTGTGTTTATTACAAACATTTAATTCATAACAACAAGGGACAAATGATCACATTTAAAAGATTGGTGACTAGTTGCTTTGGCAGTGATGGGTATTTGTAATTATTGAAGAAAATGTTAGAGTTTTCTTTCCTTGCCTTGGGATTAATAGAATATCGTGATGTTATTTTTGCTGATAGTATAGTCACTGGAATGGGACAAAATAACTATATGTCATATTTTCTTGATTATGCTAAGTAAATGAATGTATCAAATTCTTCAGTACACAAGGGGGTAGGTGCAAACAAGCTTAAGCTTCTGCCTACTCCTTTTGAGCATCATATCCACGCTGTTTGTTTAATTATTGACTTATTCACCTATGACTGTATCTCTTTGGCTTTGTTTACTGTACCAAACTGTAAATATGTAGAACTTTGTGGAACGCAGATGCTCAAATAAAAAAGATGATGATGATGATGATGAATTTGGAATAAATTGGTTATTGTTTTTATTTTTATCCAGTAAATAAATTAATTTTGGCATTAATGAGAGTTTTTGAGTTCCTAATTAATGGTGAGTTTACAATCGTAACATATTTATACATAAATATAATGCCAATAGATGTGAAGTATTCCAAAAGTAATCAAAGTATTCAGAATACAGTACTCTGATTAGACAAAGTGACGGAATACGTTACAAAATACATTTTAAGGCAAGTATTCAGTATTCAGTAACTAAATGCAATTTCAAAGTATTCTACCCAACACTGTAAATATAACAAGTAAAATGGATTTAACTGATCATAAACACACTTAAGTTCAGCTGAAGGTGCGGAGTTAAGGAATAGGCCACCGTTTTTACATACTGAGATAGGTTCCAAAATTAAACAATGTGGAACAATGTAATTTTGTGTAATTCTACTTTATTGTGTAACACTTCATGTAACCATATTTAAATAGGGAAAACGTGGAAGAGTTTGGTAGCTTCTATCTTCACCTCGTTTGGAGCTATAGAGGAGAAGAGAGAGGCTAAATGCTAACGCCGTCTGTGCTGTGTTTACGTGAGGGGGGGGGGGGGGCAAACGTGGAGATCAGACAGGTACAGATGAACTAAGCTAAGGTAAGAACATATCTCAGTATGTAAAAACGGTGGCCTATTCCTTTAAGGAATAGTTGCGAAGGAAATTGCGGATTATTGGAACAATAATTGCGGGAAGGTTTCGGGCTTTAGGAAAAGTTGCAATGCCGCACTGATTTCGCAGAGTTTTCTTGATTTTGTGTTTACAGTTGTCTGTCTGACCAACCATTATTGAGAATTCAGTGTCAGGCAATTGCTGGTTTATAACATTAATACTTAAGAACATTTTGTCCAGTTTGGCTTTACCCAAATCTAAAAGCTTCTTGGGAAAAACAAGTGTCTAAATAGCGACAAAAATGAGAAAAGAAGGATGAAAACGCAAAAAAAAGCCACAAAAGAGCTAACTAAAGAGTGACAAAAATATGTTGAAATGTGACAAAAAAAGCCACAAAAAAGCAACAGAAATTTTTCATTTTTTTATTTCATTTTATTTATTTATTTAATTCAAAAGTAACATCATGCAATCACCACAAGAATCGCCAGTCCAACATAGCATGAATGAAACGGAGCAGAGAAGAACAAGTCCTATAATATCTGCCCCTTTTGTTACTTCACACTTTACATGCTGTCTTTTAAAAAGATGTGCATATATAAATATATATATACATACATACCATACTATACCATATTGTGGTTACAGTCATATACATATTTACAGTATTTTCTGATTCTGTTTATTGTATTCTATATTTAATTTTTACAATATATAAAATAAAATACTGAACTGTCATATTCCTAAATGTTTACAAATGGTCAAAAAAGAAACAAACCATATTCATGTTTGTTCAAATCAAAGATCTCACAGTATTCATGTCCAAGTCTAATTTTCATACTTCTTTAACATTGTAGCTTTTATGTGTTTTTTGAACTCCAGGAGAGTTCCTGACTCTTTCACTTCTTTCTGAAGTTTATTCCACAGACTAATTCCTGTCACTGTAACGTTCCATTGCTTTCGAACTGAACCTGGGTTTTTTAAAGATGTCTGTGCCTTTCAGATTATAGTGGCTTTCTCTTTTCTCATACCTTTCTTGGATGTTCACTGACAATATTTTTTTATTTGCTTTATACAACACCGGAAGGATATTATAGTCAACTATATCCTCAAATTTTAGTAACTTATAAATAGTTGATTTGATGGATCTCTATATCTAATATTATGTATAGTTTTCAGGGCCCGTTTTTGTACATAAACATAAACTGCATCCCACTTCTGTTTTTTAAGATCTTCATTTAGTGCCTCTAGGGCTTTTAATGATCGGTTTCTACTTGCCTTCGTAGTAATACTTTGCTTCATTTTTTGATTGTGTCGAAATACTAAAAAAATGGGTAGATGATCACTAATGTCTATCATCAATATCCCACTCATAACAATTTCTTCATTCATATTTGTAAATATATTGTCTATCACAGTAGCACTTTGACATGTTATTCTTTGACGAAAACACTGCAACAACGCGAGGAAAAAGATCCTCTTAGACCAGTTTTGTCGGTCTTAGCTTTCAAATGAGGCGTTACACTGGTCTATAGGCTGTAAGTCTCCAGTTGAGAAGCTTTTAGATTTAGGTAAAGCTGGAGAAAATGTGCTCGGTTGAGATGGGGGGGCGGTAAGAGGTTAAACCTTAAACTATTTACAATTATTAATTTCTTCACATCACATTTACCACCACCACAACAAAACACTAAAATCACCGACAGAAATCATAACAAGTAATTTATTGATGCTTCATTTGTATTTATTCATTTCAAAGCCAAGACAATTGTAAACAGCTTGAGGCTGAGGCTTCAGACATGTATATGTGACACGTAGATCCACAACTGTTTTTGCAGCACTTCAGGCCTGTTTTACAGTCTTGGTCCGAGGAGCACTCTTTTACTCAGAGTCTCAATAGCCTACATTCCAGGTCTGTGGGGATACAAAGTAAGAGTCAGTTTCCTTAAAAAAATCTAAAGAAAAGAGCCATCCGGATTGCTTACAGGGCCTGTAGGGCGTGTAGGGCCTACAGGGTCTACAGGGTCTACAGGGTCTACAGGGTCTACAGGGTCTATATCGAAGAAAATCTGTGGGGATACAAAGTAAGAGTAAGTTTCAATAAAAAATCTAAAAAAAAGAGCCATCCGGATTGCTTACAGGGCCTGTAGGGCGTGTAGGGTGTACAGGGTCTACAGGCAGTGCAGTCCAGAAAATCTGTGGGGATACAAAATAAGAGTTACAGTAGTTTCATTAAACATTTAAAGAGCCAGAGGATTGCAGTCGCACAAGAGACTGAATCCATGAGAGAATCTGACCAAGGCATCTGAACTTTATAGTTAAAACAACAGTATTTCAGATCACTCAGCCTTTAGTGTAACAAATCTGGAAGGAAGAACTGTTGCTGATTTGCAATTGGCCTAAAACATAACTGAAATATACCATGTCAATAGATAGATAGATAGATACTTATACCAAATCACTTATTCAGTGTTTTGTCTGTCGTTTACTTTAATTTTCTATGCTGCCAAAATTTGACCACAGTAATGACATCATTGTCCCTTGATGAGAAGTAAACATGTTTAAATCAAGCCTTAATGTTACGAATAACAGTTGTAACTATGATTCATTCACAAATTCAGAAACGTGTCTCACTTTACCCGCTCTCCCAAACATTACTGTCTCTGCAGGATTATTTCACAGGCATTTTTTGTGATTGTTGCCAATATGCCTGAGTGCCATTTTTCCAAAAGTTGACATTTTTTTCTGCTTAAAACAATATATTTTTGCATCAAAATCTAACTTTTTTACATTTTACATCAGTTTTAACCAAAAAGACTGTGGGGAATAGAAAAAGACTTAAAATAAGCGTTACTTTAAATAGTTGTATGATCTAAAAAAAACAGAACCATGAGCGAGAAGTTGCGAAGTTAAGGAATAGTTGCAGGAAAGTTTGGGCTTTTGGAAAAGCAATGATTTTGTTGCATCAATAATTGCAATCGCGGCTGCAACAGGAGGCTGCCACATCTGGGCCCTGTCATGTCACATCTGTCGACAGATAAGTTAATGTGGAGGCTCTGAGCTTCAGGATGAGGCACGTCATGGAAAGGAAACCCAGACTGAGTTATGAGTCTTTTTACCAGTAAGAGTGCATGCTGCATAAACTACTTTTAAAGCAGAACTAAGTAACTCGTGCCCCTAGAGGCCATAAGTGGCACTACAGGTGTCGTAGTATGTTGCGTTTTTCTACTCATTAATTGTCCGAGAGACAAATGGAGAGAGGGATATTGTACATCCAGTTACACAATGGAGATCATTTTTACTGTTACTGTTTCAGGGGCGCTAGCCCGCAGTTAGCTTTGCCCGTTAGCCTGTTAGCTTCTTCTTCGTGATTCTATTAGTGTGTATTGGTGACTCCGACCCGGAGACAGGAAAGTTGCAATTGTGGTTTTCTGGCCAGAGACACCAAGGGGAGATGAAAGACCCTCCAATCATCCCATTAACACTTGTATTACCCCAGAGGGACTACGGAAAGGATTTATTAAGGTAAACACGTTACTTAGTTCTGCTTTACTTATACAATAACTTAATCCTGCTGACCTCCCAATATAATAACTTTACCTTTACTGGCTTCACACAACGATTTCCACAGCCTATAAAGCAGCATTTCAGACCACCGTCACAGTCACAGTCTGAGCAACACTGACTTCTTGCCTGATGACAATCTCCTGGTTCAGGTAAAGACACAAAGAAGTAGTTAATTACAATCAAAAACAATTCAAGTAAAAAGGCTTGTTACTTTTCACCCAACGCTAAAATACAAAAAGGTGCTCTAATTTAAAGATAGATTTTTTTATAATGATACTTTTGGTTCATGTTAGAGGGAAAAGAAGGATGCGGTGCAGATGAACTTCATAACAAAGCAGTGTAATGTAACGTTTGCATCAATCAGAGTATTGCACTCGAGCAGAGCGGATTTTATACCTTAGAATCTAGGCTGTAATTAATAATGATAAAAGATAAAGGATATCAATTCAGTTTAAATGTGATATTGTGACTTGTGAAATAAATAAATACCTTGGGGTGGGTACTGACATCTTCTTAACCCACAGCCAATGTCGCAGCATTTTTGCTTTCGGCGACAATCACAGTCTTTGGAGCACGGGCGGCACCACTTAAACGAGAATTGTCGAGGACAGGATCCGGGTTTGGAAGAGCCTGAAAAAAAGTAACATTATTTTAGTTCAATCAGAAACAAAGTCAAAGGAGAGATATACTTTTAATCTGGATTAGGGCTGGGCGATCTGGCCAAGAATTAAAATCTCGATTTTGTTACTCAGTTTCATGGGGGGCCGCATACTGAAGCGTACACAGGGTCAAGGTCCATAGATCGGTGGTTAGTGCCGCGAAACAAATAATTTTGAAACGCATGAAGGTATATTGAATATGGGGTAAGCACTTATAAGCTTTCTTGCTTCGGCCTACTCCTTTTGAGTTGTTGTTTTTTTCTTTGGTTTCACGTGTCAAATGTAAATATAATGTAAATATTGTAAATAACTGCTACAAAAATAAGTATATACACACATATACATATACACACACACACATTATATAATATATATATATATATATATACATATACATATATATAAATAATAAAAACCCTTTCATTGCTAACTTTCTGACCCAAAGTTACAGCAAAAACACACAAAAAATAGTATCTTTTAATTTTCAAATGATACATTTCTGTTCTTGCTGGTGCGGCCAGATGTCTCTGAAATATCACCAGAAGGAATTGATTCTAAGTTAATATTTGTTTCCGTTGTGGCAATTTTAGTAAAAACTCCCGTTGTGGGTGCTTCGGCACTAAAATGTGCTTGTAAACCACGCCCCGTTTTGGGCCGTGGTTTTGCGAAAGGTCAATTACTTGGTGATATCAGAACGACCGTTCTAGATGCTTCTAAAACCCAGAGTGACCGTTACTCTGCATTACCTTGCTTCACACACTTGTTCCAACAGCCGTCAGATTTGCATTTCTCACATCGTTTACAGTCTCTGTCAGTCTTGCACTCGTGACAGGCCTTCTTCATTGGAGGGGGACACGGTTTTCCTGGTTTGGGGAAAGACACATGATAATGTAAGGTTACTTACACCAAGTGTGCAATCACTCAAACAAGTTGTTGTGTATCAATATCACAACAGGAGTTGCCTCACAGGGCGGCACAAACATTAAAACAATGAAACAAAGGCAAATTTCCAAACAGATAATGTCTAAATAAGCAGGTCCTTAGGAAAAAGAAAAAAGTGTGGAGTATGGAATGGAAGTTAATTTGTAAAGCGCTTTTCACATGACACAAGTCACACAAAGTGTTTCACACAGAGTTAAAGATTTGTTCTTCCTTCACTCCACACACGGTGATGGTCAGTTACGTGTGTAGCTACAGTTTAGACTGACAGAAGTGCAGCTGCACACATCTGTGCCAATGGTCAACTCATGTAAGAGTTACTGTAAATCTGTAAATGTAACAGTGTATGGACTGCCCTGGATTAATATATATATTGAAATTTAAATCACGTTTTGTTTTGTTACTGTTAGATTCATGTTTTAAATCAGAAATACAGGATGTGATTATTGAGGGAAGAAACTTTGCTATTTTAAGATAAATATTAATCTGATTGAAAAACACCATTACTTGAAAGAAGGTACCTTCTTTGAAGATGGACAACTCCTGTACGACTGAGAACTTACACAGACACCATTACTTGAGCAACTTTATTATTTTTGATATAAATTCATTGTAAATCAGATATTGTGGATAATGTGTTTAACATGGTAAGTGACTGATATGAAATCACTGTGTAATGAATTAGTGACATGCTGTATATACTGCCTTATTTTCTTATTACCATATGTCCACACACACTTCTTATTACAGCCATCCCAGCAGCATCTCTGGCCACGATTACAGTCACTGACTGTGACACAGTCGTCACACGGGTTGCTTGGGTTACCTAAAGACACATGAGAATGTAGGGTTCAATTTAAAACATGTCTTTGATTACATTCATTATGTCTTCTTGTTTAAAAAAGGTTCTTTAAGAAAGACATGGGTAACACATTTGACTTCCTCCTTCCTCAGAGGCGTCTCCAGACGTGCACGATACATTATGAGAGTGTAGTCTCCAGGCTTTCCAATGATGTGTAACACATGGAAATCTGATCATATTTGGAGACGTAGCGGCGATTTGAATTTAACAACTCTTAAAAGCTCAAAGGGCAGGAAAAGCTCTCCAAAGATTTGGGCAGTTCTCACCTCTCTCTGCTGCTCGAGTGACAATAGGGCTCATTTACATCTAAATAAAAGGTTTGCATACAGGTAATATATAAATAAATATGATCCGTAACCTGCACACACAGCTTTCTCTCTATAAGGTTAGGTATTGCATGCTTATTAGTTGTACCAGAGCCACAGAAAACACTAGGCCATAGTGATGTAGATAATGGACATAGTGCAGCCTACTCTTTCATTTACAGACAAAATCCTGCGTGTTTCTCCCATAGCTTCTGTGTCAGTGCTGCCTGTGTCAGCTCCGCCTCTTTGAGCTGCTGGACTCTCAGGCTGAGACAGAGTTACAGACTCCAGACATAACTGAAGTTATAACTTTAGAAAAGACTCCTGTACTACTTTAGTAATGCACATACACATGAGGGGAAAAGGCCCACATTGCTGTGCGTGATCGCATTGTTTACGTTTCACTGCACAAACCCAGCGTAACTGTATCTGACCATAAAACCGAAAATATGAAGCGGATATCTCTCAAATAAGAAGTGGCTGAAAGCAAGGGATACGCTGACTACATTTATAGAGTAGTTTAAGTTTGTAGAGATCTTGATTTTGTGTAAATAGCAGATTCATTCACTCGTGGACTACATGACTGTCTCCCATGCAGAGAGATCATTAGTGATCACACTAGGGTTGCCACCTACGTCTGACAAAAAACCTGGACATTTCGGCAACCCAATCAACCATTTTGCTTACAAGCAGTGTCGCCCTTCACGCCTAACCCAAACAAAAATGACCCTTCTGCAGCCAAACTGGACATAACCTTGTGATGGAGCTATATTGGTTTTGCTTTAAGTATTTACTTTGTGGTTAATGTCCAGTGGTGGAAAGAGGACAGATAATTTGTACTTGCGTAAAAGTACAATTACATGGCTGACATTTTACTCAATTACAAGTACAAGAGTGAAGTATTAATAACTTCACTCTTCATAGTGAACTGGTCTAAATCGTTTATCTCTAACAAGAATTATCTTTGCACAGATTAATTAAAAAATACATCAAATATCATTCAGCAAAAGTGAGCCTTTTGATACATGAGGCCCAGTCCTAGTTTCAGCACAAGTTTAATATCAGACCTGGGGCAGTCTGTTTGAATAATAGACCTATGTTTAGATATCTCATACTATTTACCAAGCTACATTTCAACAACCACTATCCCTCAGTTAAGAATAATATAAGTCAAAGACAAACTGTCTCAAATGTTCTGTACTTAAAAAAGCGACAAAACACGACTAATGAGTGAAAAAGTGGCAAAGACAACAAGGCCAAAAAAGAGATGAAAAAGTGACGAAGACAAATAACAAGCTGTAAAAGCAACAATAACGCAACAAAAGCCATGAAAGAGTGACAAAAAAATGCAACGAAAACATGACGAAACAAGGATGAAAACGCAACAAAAACGTGACAAAAATGGACAAAAAAGCAATGATAAAAAGCTACAAAAAGTGAAAGAAGCGTGACCAGTACGTGACAAAAAACAACAAAAAA
Source organism: Neogobius melanostomus (assembly GCA_007210695.1). NCBI lineage: Eukaryota > Metazoa > Chordata > Actinopteri > Gobiiformes > Gobiidae > Neogobius > Neogobius melanostomus. Next base: position 693,330 of record VHKM01000463.1, read on the forward strand.
GCAGTAAAAAAACGACAAAAACATGACAAAGAAGAGACAAAAACAAGAGGCAAAAACACTTTGGGATGTGACTAAAAACGCGGTGTAACGTGACAAAAAAAGTGTGTCACTTTTGTAGGTCTTAGCTTTCAAATTGCTCTCCAGTCGAGAAGCTTTGAGATTTGGGTAAAGCCGAACTGGAGAGAATGCACTTAAGAGGTTAATAATCTAGCCTGGGCAAATCTTGGATACGCAATAAGAAATAGGGAAAGGTACAACAAGTCAACAATATTAAAGGACTATTTCTTTTTAAATGTTTAAACAGCACCTACTATCATATTGAGCGGAGTTCAGATCCACGAAGACGAGCGCGATGATCAGGAGGCAGAGGACGGAGCGATCCATGTTGATCTCTGCTGCAGTCACACACAGACCTCACACACACGCTGGTATTTATTCACATGAACCTTTATCAGAAGATAAAACCTGGAGACACAGTTTATTTGGATGTGTGAATGTGCGCTTTGTCAGTCTCTTTATCTTGTGTAAGGCGCACTTGAGTCTGGGACACGCTGTGATAATGCGCAATAGACAATCTGGCAAAAGTATTTAAGTATTTAATTCACTTTAAATGTTTGTTGTGCAGCTCAACATCATTATCTGCATTTAACTGATTTGATCAATCAGAGGAACAGATAAACAGTAACAAACAAATGTCAAACTGTACTGAAGAGAAAGCCTTGAGAGATTAGATCTTTTTTTTTTCACAGCCTATATGTGAAAAGTTTTGGTAAAGCCAAACTGGTGAAAATGCGCTCGGTTCATGTGGGGGTTAGGAGGTTAAGCAGACTGATCATTATTCAGTGTATTGTTCACATACAGTACATTACAATAATGTAATGGAAACAGCGGGACGTAGACACTTGGCCCCGGACAGGACAAGGGTTTCACCACGTCCGCTGCGCTGGGACTCGGGCAGGGAACAGGTACGGGACTACGAGCGCTAAAAAGGCATCCCTGGGAATCCCACATAGCACCAAACTGTCAGTCTAGTGTCTTTTTGTTACTTTGGATGTTGCGTTTGGGTTGATCTCTGGACGTCTCGCTCTGTCGACAAAACATCTCATAAAAGCAGCCGCCTGTTTCCACGCTATAATGCGCTCGTCTCCGAAGGTGTTTATTTGACAAGGCTGGATTTATGCAGGCGCTTACAGGGGCCCAACAGGTTGAAAGGCCCCTGGGCATAAGGAGAGAGTTCCCTCTCTCTTTACAGACTTCCTCACATGTAAGGCTTAATCAGATGACTTTGTGGTCACCTGGTCACTTGCTGTTGAAACACTCAAACCCATTTAATCTCTTTTTAAAAAGGCAATAAAAATCCTCGACAATAAACCTTATTAATTTCTTGCCTGGCCTGCCAAACGACATGCCTTTTCATAGATATTTCAAAGACATATAGTCTTGGAATAAGCATGATCTCAACAATTTCCCGGTGGCGTGACTGACAGATGGCATCAACCAATTAGAGCAACGCAAGATACGTTGCAGTAACAAGCGGCAGAAAACCTTTCCAAAAACGTCCTTTTTTACGAGGAACGCTTCGAACGCTGTTTCTTGCTCCGGTTTTAGGGATTTCATATTTTTCAAAGGATTTAAAACAGACGAAAGAGCAGAAGAAAACTGTATTGGAGTGTATTGGCCACCGTCTGTTATGAATCAGGCTGAACCCAAAAACAGACACAGGAAAAACGGTGCAAAAAGGTGAGTATTTATTGAACGGAGCAGGACCAGGCGGGACAGCGCAAAAAGACAGGTGGCTGGAGAGCAGAGATCTGTAGCGGGATGGAAAAACAGGTAAGTATTCTTGGAAGGTATGTATAATAGGAAAAGGCTGGAACGTAGTACTGACTGTAGAGTGTTTTACAATCTGGCAGTGCTGAGCTCACTGGAGTGGACTTTTGAATCTCCTTGATTGCAGAGTGAAATCAGTTGAGGACTCTCCGGCACACCTGCCTTCACTCCTGCAATGAAAAAGAGGGGAAGGAGCCAGCCACTCAGGGAGTGGCAGATGAGGCCTGAGGTGCTTGAGGGGCTGTGACAGTACACCCCCCCCCCCCCAGTCTACAGACACCTCCTGGCGGCCTATCACGCTTCTCCGGATGGTTCTGATAGAACCCCCGGATCAAGGAAGGGTCCAAAATGTTCCGACGAGGTACCCAACACCGTTCTTCCGGACCGTAACCCTCCCAATCCACCAAAAACTGAAGACCCCGGCGCCGGAAATCAAGAACCCGCCGAACAGTATAGGCAGGGTGGTCATCGATCACCATGGGAGGAGGCCGAGGAGGAACTGAAGGGCACAGGGGTCTGGACAGGACAGGCTTGACCATGGACACATGAAAGGTAGGATGAACCTTCAGTGAAGTGGGAAGTTAAAGACGCACCGCTGAAGGGTTGATAACACTCTCCACCTCAAATGGCCCGATAAACCTGGGAGAAAGCTTCTTAGACTCCACCTTGAGAGGTAAGTCTCGTGTGGAGAGCCATACCTTATGCCCAGGAGCGTATGAAGGAGCAGGTGTGCGTTGACGGTTAGCCTGGCTCTGGGACCGTGTAGAGGCGCGCACAAGAGCTGAACCTGCCCGAGTCCAGGTCTGGTGACCCGCCGCATGTGGTCCTGGACAGAGGGAACTGCTAGTTCCTGCTCCTGGTCTGCAAATAGGGGTGGCTGGTAACCGTAACAACATTCAAAAGGAGACATACCCAAAGAAGAGTTCAACTGAGTGTTATGGGCGAACTCCACCCAGGGCAGATGTGAACTCCAACTGGAAGGACTGGCGGACGACACAGCACAATGCCACCTCCATCTGCAGGTTAGCTCGGTCAGTTTGTCCATTAGTCTGGGGGTGGTATCCAGAAGAGAGGCTGACATTAATATTAAGAGCGGAACAGAAGGCACGCCATACCTGGGAGGTGAATTGGGAACCCCTGTCAGATACAATGTCCGAGGGAATACCATGCAACCTGAACACATGTTTCACCAACAAGTTGGCGGTCTCTCTAGAAGAAGGCAGTTTAGGGAGGGGAACGAAGTGTGCAGATTTAGAAAACTTGTCAACAATGGTAAGAACCACTGTATTGCCATTAGACGGAGGTAGCCCGGTAACAAAATCCAGCGAGATGTGAAACCAAGGACAGCTAGGGATTGGCAAAGGCTGTAAAAGACCTGAGGGCTTGTTAGAGCTCTTGTTTGACAACATACTGTACAAGCCGAAACAAAGTCTTTAGTATCCCTCTCCATAGACGGCCACTAGAACCTGCGCCGGAGAACTTCAAGGGTGCAGGCAACTCCCGGGTGGCAGGTTAAGAGGGTACAGTGGGCCCACTGGAGAACATTAGACCGGATGGGATCAGGAACAAGGAACCTGGTGGGTCGTTGCCAGGATCAGGGTGGGTTTGCTGGGCATGTCTAACCAGCGACTCAATTTCCCAGGAAACAGTGGCTATAAAACGGGAAGCAGGCAAATCGGATCGCTATCGGTAATGGGGAGTCCGCAGAATACATGCGAGACAAGGCATCTGGCTTAATGTTTTTTGATCCAGGGCGATAGGTCAAGGAAAAATTAAACTGATCAAAAAAGAGTGCCCATCTAGCCTGTCTGGAATTCAGCCGCTTGGCTGTTTGAATGTACGTCAGGTTCCTATGCTCTGACCAGACGATAAAGGGGAGATTTGAACCCTCAAGCCAGTGTCGCCACTCTGCCAGTGCTAGTTTTATAGCCAGAAGCTCTCGATTGCCGATATCATAGTTTCTCTCTGTGGAAGACAGCTTACGAGAAAAATATGCACAAGGATGCAGCTTTTTATCAGTGGGGCAGCGTTGAGAGAGTACTGCACCCACCCCAGAGTCCGAAGCATCCACCTCAACTATGAACTGGAGTTTAGGATTAGGTTGAACCAACACCGGGGCAGTGCAGAACCTTTGCTTCAACTCCATGAAGGCCACTTCAGCTTCAGAGGTCCAAGCGAAAGGGGTCAAGGTTGAGGTGAGAGCTGTCACAGGGGCTGCAAGAGTGAAGTTGCGTATAAACCTCCTGTAGAAATTTGCAAATCCCAAGAAACGCTGCAGCTCCTTATGGCTGGAAGAGGATGGCCATTCTCTGACAGCCGTGACCTTGGTTGGGTTCATCTGCACTTGACCCTGGGCGATGATGTATCCTAAAAAGGCAACAGAGGGGGCATGAAACTGACACTTCTCGGCCTTAACAACTTGTTCTCCAGGAGCCTCTGAAGAACCATCTTAACATGGGCCTCATGGGTTTCAAGGTCTTTTGAAAAAAAAAAACAGACATCAATGTAAACAAAACCAAATCTTCCAATAAAGTCACGTAATACATCATTTACCATGGCATCACAAGATACTCGAAATGGCCTAGCGGGGTATTAAAGGCCGTCTTCCACTCATCTCCCTCTCTGATGCGAACCAGATGTTAAGCGTTGCGGAGGTCCAACTTTGTGAAGATGGTAGAACCACAGAGAGGGGTGAAGGCAGAGTCGATTAACAGAAGTGGATACTTATTCTTAACAGTGATCTTATTCAGGGCCCAGTAATCAATGCATGGTCTCAGTGACTTGTCCTTAAGAAAAAACCAGCACCCACCGGTGAGGAAGATGGTCTTATGAGTCCTGACGCCAGCGATTCTTGGACATATTTCTCCATAGCCTCCTGCTCCGGAGTGAAGAGGTTGTAAAGACGACTGCTGGGCAGCGGAGCCCCAGGAAGAAGCTCGATGGCACAGTCATAGGGCCGGTGAGGTGGCAAAGACTGGGCCTGGTGTTTACTGAACACCGCACCAAGGTCATGATAAATGGGAGGAACCGTTGATAGGTCAGGAACTTCTGGAACAGGTGCAGACTCAGAACAAACACGGGGTAAAGCAGATTTCAGACAATTTGAATGGCAAAATGTGCAGCACGAAAATATTTTACCAGTTGCCGAATTTACATGAGGGTTGTGCAACTTCAACCAAGGCAAGCCCAAAACAAGAGGTGAGTGGTTACAATCAAAAATGTGAAAACTTATATATTCCTTATGATTACCTGAGAGGTGCAGGCACACTGGGGAAGTCCTTTCTGTAACTTGGGCTAGGATTTGGGCGTTGAGCGCCTTAGCTTCCAGGGGTGTCTCCAGCGGCTGTGCTTCTAGTCCCAACTGATAAGCTACTTCACGATCCATAAAACTTTCATCTGCTCCAGAGTCAAGGAGAACTGGAAGAGTTAAATTACGGCCATGTAAAATGAGCGTGCCCTCACGCCTTGGTTTAGAGGGAGATGAGCAGTGGGTTTGGATCAACAGTATATCTCCCACTACTGCTGAGCCGGGCCTTTTGCTGGCCGGACAGGACAGGAGGATATAAAATGTCCAAACTGACCACAGTAGAGGCAGCTCCGTGTGTTGAAGCGGCGTTGTCGCTCCTCAGGATTCAGATGGGCACGACCTAGCTGCATCGGTTCAGGGTCAGATTGTTGAGAAACAGCAGGAGGAGCGAAAATGGTGGTCGGAGGAAAACATGAATGGAGCGACTTACTAAGGAAAGCTGTCTTACCAGCTCTTTCTTGTCGATGCTCCCGTAAGCGGTTATCCAACCGAATAGCGAGATCGATGAGGTCATCGAGGTTGTAAGGCTCCTCTCAACTGGCCATCTCATCCTTCAGGGTGTCAGACAGGGCGTTAAGAAACGCACCTTGCAGTGCCTCCTCATTCCATCCACTTTCAGCTGCAAGAGTTAGAAACTCAATGGCCAGCTCAGCTACACTACGGCTTCCTTGGTGAAGGGAAAGCAGCCTCTTAACCACTAATAGGGTGATTAAAAACTTGCTTCATCGCTGCAGTAAACGCCGAGTAGGATGAACAAACTCGAGCCTGTTTTTCCCAGATAGCTGAAGCCCAACTGAGAGTGTGACCACGTAGACAACCGATAAGGTAACAGATCTTTGCACGGTCATTGGAATAAGTCAGGGGCTGTTCAAAAATTAGAGAGCATTGTGTCAAAAAAGACTTACAAGTTCCTAGGTCCCCGTTGTATGGAGCCGGCGGAAAGGTGAGTATTTATTGAACGGAGCGGGACCAGGCAGGATGGAGCGGGACCAGACGGGACGGAGCGGGACAGAGCGGGACCAGGCGGGATGGAGCGGGGCCAGGCGGGACAGAGCGGGACCAGGCGGGACGGAGCGGGACCAGGCGGGACGCAGCGGGACCATGCGGGACGGAGCGGGACCAGGCGGGACGGAGCGGGACCAGGCGGGACGGAGCGGGACCAGGCGGGACGGAGCGGGACCAGGCGGGACAGAGCGGGACCAGGCGGGACAGAGCAAAAAGACAGGCGGCTGAAGAGCAGAGATCTGTAGCGGGATGGAAAAACAGGTAAGTATTCTTGGAAGGTACGTATACTAGGAAAAGGCTGGAACGTAGTACTGACTGTAGAGTGTTTTACAATCTGGCAGCGCTGAGCTCACTGGAGTGGACTTTTGAATCTCCTTGATTGCAGAGTGAACTCAGTTGAGGACTCTCCAGCACACCTGCCTTCACTCCTGCAATGAAAAAGAGGGGAAGGAGCCAGCCACTCAGGGAGTGGCAGATGAGGCCTGAGGTGCTTGAGGGGCTGTGACACCATCTTTAATGTTTTGGAAGATTACGTGATGGTGACAGGTGACGGGTAGATATGGGTAAAATCGTGAAATGATTGGCTGTGAGCAGCCGCCCAGACGGTTCTTCTTTTGAACAGAAAGGAGGAGTGTCTGACAGGCCAGGAAAATTCATTTCATCACTGCACTGTTTTAGATGAGCATAGTTTACTCAGTTTTGATAATTTTGTTCATTTTAAAAATTCATGTTTGATATACAAAGTTTTGCACAATCTAGCGCCTCCTCCACTTCGGGACTTCGTAAAAGTTAAGACTGTGAGTGGTATGGGCACTAGGGCCACAGCTCGAGGAGACTGCGAGGTACCACACAGACGCACCACTTTCGGTCAAACTGTGTCTGTAAAGGGGACGCACTATTGGAATAGGCTTCCTCTGTCCATAAGAGACTGTCCATCACTGGTCACTTTCAAATTGCACCTCAAACAATGGATGAAAGACAATCAACTGTGCAACCAATTTTAATCCGGCCTCATATATATATATATATATATATATATATATATATATATATATATATATATATATATATATATAAATATATATTTTATGCCTTCCTGTAATTGAATGCAAATGTAATTAGGCCCGAGCGCCATCAGGGCCGGCGAATGGGCTCTTGTAATCGTATAGAGTGCGCGGAGCGAAGCGGAGCGCACTCCCCCAAAGTGCGCGGAGCGCACAAAACGAGCGCGAAGCGCTCGCCTCTTCTCAAACATGCACTAACGTCACATGTATCAGAAAACGAACATTGTAATTGGACGGTGCGCGGAGCGAAGCGGAGCGCACTCCCCCAAAGTGCGAACAAAGCGAACAAAACGAGCGCGAAGCGCTCCCCTCCTCTCAAACACTCACTAACACACTCCTCTTGTCGTGCACGTCCCGTGCACATACATATATAATGCAAAAATCAACATTGTAATTGTACAGAGCCCATAAAAGTGATGTCACTTCCTCTTCCCCTGGGTAAGGACGGTCAAATTGGGCAAATGCTGCTGAAGCTCTAGTTCACTAACTGCATAGAGATCTAACAGTTGACCCCATGAAAGGTTAAGGATCAGGAGCTAGTGTTAGTACTTAGAGGCTACAATTTAAGGGTTTCGGAATCAGCCTAAGACATAGCGGCTTTTCATTGGCAAATTAGCGGGGCCAACAACCAGTGTTGGGGTCAAAAGGAAAGAGTTACAAAAATGTATTACTTACTGTTACTTGAAAAAAAAAGTGGAAATATATTACATTTATTACATTTTTTTTAAGTGCATTTAAATGGTATTGATGTACGTACAAAAAAATGCCAAACTGTCCCCAATAAAATGCAGCACCAAATCAAGTTCACACACTGGTGTATAAGATCTGCAGTCTTTAGTTAATGTTGTCAAAACAAAACACGAGAGAATGAGGGAAAGCGAAGGAAACGTGATATATAATACAAACATATTACATTTTTAAAGCTGTATATACTGTAGAATATATTACAGTTTTAAAGTAACTTGCCCAACACTGCCCACAATACTACACGTATAAGAAGTAACTAAACCTGCTTTCTCTGAGAGTTCTCAACTATAATTGTTTTTTATATACATCATTCTCTGCACATCTGAACCAAGGACAGTCCGCTGTTGTTCAGCCGCTGTTGACATTTCTCTGTAGATAATTCTATCTGGGACTGGTGTCATCTGAGATTTGTGCTTCACTACAATTATCAGTTTCCTTCAGCAAACACACACACATACACTGTCTCACAAAGATGCCTTATGATAAAGCCATGGCCAAGTCGTCTCATCTAAAGCCTCACTGACATTCTTGATCATCACTGACCCAAAAGGAAGTTTTGACGGCTAACAGAATGTGCCTACAGGTGAAACTCAGAAAATAAGAATATCGTTAAAAAGTTCATTTATTTCTGTAATGAAGCTTCAGTGCAAATTCAACCTGGAAGACGTACCTGCAGCCTTCATTCATCGCCTTATCAACGGCAGCCTTTACCAATCACGGCCCCAGCTACAGCCGCACCTTCACGACAGCCAATCATCGCGGCTGCTCATGCTGCGTCAGCATACTTTAATGACTGCTTTAATGTGGTTGCGTGGCATGGATGCTCTCAGCCTGTGGCTCTGCTGAGGTGTTATGGAAGACCAGGATGCTTCAACCAGAGGAATATGACATTTGAAGCCCATGTCCAGGATCCGTCTGTGTGTGGAGGCTCTTGATGCAACCGCATTAAAGCGGTTGCAGTTAAGTACAGATGCATGATTATAGTTTTCAGAGGACCCACATTTCTTTGTTTAAAATCATTTTCATTTTCATTGATTTCATGTAATATTCTAATTTTCTGAAATTTTCATTTTGGGGTTTTACAAGCTGTAAGCTTTAAAACAAACAAAGGCTTGATGTGTGTCACTTTGCATGCCATGAGTCTATATCATATATTAGTTTCACATTTTAAACAGAATGACAGAAATAAATGAACTTTTTCACAATATTCTAATTTTCTGAGTTTCACCTGTATTTGTAGGAACAGGATCACAGCTAAAAGCATTTCTTTAAAACTAAAAACATGTACAATAGGCCAGGATGAATGAGAGTGTGTTTGAGAGTGCGCATGGGGGACGACGGATGGAAATTAGCCCAAGGCTACAATCCGGTGTGGCTTGTTTACATGCATGAGACACATGTATGTTCATTAACATGCACTGTCCCGACCAAATAAACCAATAAATAAATAAATAAGGGGTTTTACGCAAACAAATGGCAAAATAGTGCCACCGTCTGAACAAATTCAGCAAGACGTTTATTTAAGTTTTCTTGTGTTTTCTAAATCTTATTTTATTCGTGGTTTACGTTAAAATGTGGACAGGAAGTTCGCTACAAACATTCCGTGCACAGAGCCTTTTGTCATTTTGCTGAAGTTTGCTTTAAACTTACGTTCATTTGTGAAGATTCAGTTCACGATTTAACCTCTTAACCCCCACATGAACTGAGCACATCTTCTCCAGTTTGGCTTTACCCAAATCTAAAAGCGACGAAAAGGGCTGGAAAAGCAACAAAAACGTGACAAAAACACAGAAAAACAGCATTAAAAAACGACTGAAGAGTGATGAAAAAGCAACAAAAAATTAACAAGAAATCCACGAAAACGCGACAAAAAGGTGATAAAAATGCAATGAAACAGTGACAGAAAAGCGTCGACAATGCGACAAAAAAGTTATGATCAGATTTGCAGGAGTTACTCTGGCCTAGAGGCTGTAAACTCTCCAGTCGAGAAGCTTTTAGATTTAGGTGAAGCTGAACTGGACAAAATGCACTCAGTTCAGGTGGGGGTTAAGAGATTAAACACAGGAGCATTAACATTGAGAGAAGACTGATATAATGTGCCTTGCGAAAGTACTAATACACTTTGAACTTTTGCACATTTTGTCATATATACAACCATAAACTTAAATATTTTATTTTGAATTTTTTTTACTGAAAGTTCACACACAAGTAACAGACAACTGTGAAGTGAAAGCAAAATGATACATGATTCTGTTATTTTTCAAAAAATAGAAAAGTGAAAAGTGGGGCGTGCATAAGTATTCATACAGCTTTTTCTGAGTGCATTAAATTGCCTTTATAACATTCCTAATGACTGCAGAATGTTCACACCTTGCCCTAAGCATTACATAGAGGCCACCTGTGTGTAATCTACTCTCAGTATAATTCCAGCTGTTCTGTGAGGGCCTCAGAGCTATGGTCAGAGTGTATTGGTCACTAAACAACATCATGAAGGCCAAGAGCACACCAGAGAGGTCAGGGATAAAGCTGTGGAGAAATTTAAAGCAGCGTTAAGTTATACAAAGGTTTCCCAAGATTTGAACATCTCACAGAGCACTGTTCAATCCATCATTCGGAAATGGAAAGAGTATAGCACCACTGCGAACTTGCCAAGACACGGGCATCCACCTAAACTAACAGACCGATCAAGGAGAGCACTGGTAAGAAATGTAACCAAGTGCCCCAAGACTCTGGAGGAACTGTGACGTACTGCCGCTGAGCTGGGGGAATCTGTACATGGGACAACTATAAGTCGTTCTCTACACAAATGTGGCCTTCATGGCGAGTGGCAAGAAGAAAGCCATTATTGAAAGGAGGCCATAAGAAATCCTGTTTGAAGTTTGCTAGAAGTCATATGGAGGACACAGCTACCATGTGGAAGAAGGTGCTTTGGTCAGATGACACAAAAACTGAACTTTTTGGCTCAAATACAAAACGTAATGTATGGAGCAAACCTAACACTGCTCATCGTCGTGAGTGCACCATCCCCAGTGTCAAATATGGTCGGGGGAGCATCATACTATGGGACTGCTTTTCCTTAGCGGGGACTGGGAAGATTGTAAGAATAGTTGGGAAGATGGATGGAGCCAAATACAGGGACATTTTGGAGGAAAACCTGCTGGAGTCAGCAAGATAATTGAGGCTGGGGCGGAGATTCACCTTCCAGCAAGACAATGACCCTAAACACAAAGCTAAATCTACAATGGAATGGTTTAAAAACAAACATATTAATGTGTTAGAATGGCCCAGTCAAAGTCCTGACCTAAATCCTATTGAAAATCTGTGGAAAGACCTGAAAACTGCTGTTCACAAACGCTCTCCTTCTAATTTGACAGAGCTTGAGTTGTTTTGTAAAGAGGAATGGGCTAAAATGTCAGTCTCTACATGTGCAAACCTTGTAGAGTCATACCCCAGAAGACTTGCTGCTGTTATTGCAGCAAATGGAGGTTCCACAAAGTATTAATTCATACGGTATGAATACTTATGCACGCCCCACTTTTAACTTTTCTATTTTTTGAAAAATAACAGAATCATGTATCATTTTGCTTTCACTTCACACTTGTCTGTTACTTGTGTGTGAACTTTCAGTAAAAAATTCAAAATAAAATCTTTACGTTTAGGGTTGTAAACATGACATAATGTGTAAAAGTTCAAGGTGTATTAGTACTTTCGCAAGGCACTGTATGAACCGCTAAACCCATGACAGATTCATTCATATTTCATAACATGTTTGCAAATCCAAGGTAAGTCATGAATCTAAGCTCTTTATAATACAGTATACTCAGTGGCGTGGCGTGGGCTCTCAGACAGGGCCTTCATTAGAAACCTATGTGTTCACGCAATCAAACACATTTGCCGTAAACTAATCGACAACAGGCGTATGGATAAAACTGTCTTTTTACGTGGCGTTTGTTCGCTAAACGATGTATCAACAACACAAACCATTTCTTCATTGTGAGATCAATAAAGGCTTATCTTAACCAGAGCAGCGGTGCCTCTGCCCCCAAACAAAAACCTTCAGGAACACTCCTACTAGTTTAAGTTACAACCGGACGTTCGACTTTTTGGCCGTGCATTGATTTTTTTGTTCGTGGAGAATGTAGTTGTGGTGTTCAGATCATCGCGCACTCAACGTACAACCTTTAAGTGGAACGTGCTTCACTCGGAGGCTGGTCAGACGTGAGGCTGTCCCTTCATTCCTAAGTTGTAAGACCAACCTGCAATAACCGTACGGACTGAGGGTTCCATAAGGGCTTCAGAGGGAGTTTGCAAACTGCACACGGTCTGCATGTTGTGTGAACCAACACCGAGCATTATCCTATATATTTGGTCCTTGAATACAGAAAAGGCATGTTTGGGCAGTATGACATACTTTCCCATTTAAGGCACATGGCTAATTTGCATACTGTAGTTTTATGAAACTGTTGAGATAAAATAAGGCTAAAGGAAAATGTGATGGATCATTTGGATTTTTCTTCTTTTTTTTTCCTTAAACGTCTTTATTTGGACACTATGTTGTTGCATAGGCAATACAGTGGTGGATGTATGTGCTTTTGTTTGCCTGCCAATAACCTTAAAGAAGAAGAACAGCAGCTGTTGGTGATGTCACTTCCCCTTCCCCTGGGTAAGGACGGTGGAATTGGGCAAATGCTGCTGAAGCTCTAGTTCACTAACTGCATAGAGATCTAACAGTTGACCCCATGAAAGGTTAAGGATCAGGAGCTAGGGTTAGTACTTAGAGGCTACAATTTAAGGGTTTCGGAATCAGCCCAAGACGTAGCGGCTTTTCATTGGCAAAATCCCGGGCCCAATGACCAGTGTTGGGGTCAAAAGGAAAGAGTTACAAAAATGTATTACTTTGACAGTATATAAGGAATATAACATACATTGTTACTTGAAAAAAAAAGTGGAAATATATTAGTTATTACATTTTAAGTAACTCGAGTTACAAGTACATTTAAATGGTATTGATGTACGTACAAAAAAATGCCAAACTGTCCCCAATAAAATGCAGCACCAAATTAAGTTCACACACTGGTGTATAAGATCTACAGTCTTTAGTTAATGTTGTCAAAACAAAACACGAGAGAATGGGGGAAAGCGAAGGAAACGTGATATATAATATAAACATATTACATTTTTAAAGCTGTATATACTGTAGAATATATTACAGTTTTAAAGTAACTTGCCCAACACTGCCCACAATACTACACGTATTAGTAACTAAACCTGCTTTCTCTGAGAGTTCTCAACTATAATAAATAATAGTTTTTTATATATATCATTCTCTGCACATCTGAACCAAGGACAGTCCGCTGTTGTTCAGCCGCTGTTGACATTTCTCTGTAGATAATTCTATCTGGGACTGGTGTCATCTGAGATTTGTGCTTCACTTTCAATTATCAGTTTTCTTCAGCAAACACACACGCATACACTGTCTCACAAAGATGCCTTATGATAAAGCCATGGCCAAGTCGTCTCATCTAAAGCCTCACTGATAATCACTGACCCAAAGGGAAGTTTTGACGGCTAACAGAATGTGCCTACAGGTGAAACTCAGAAAATTAGAATATCGTGAAAAAGTTCATTTATTTCTGTAATGAAGCGTCAGCGCAAATTCAACCTGGAAGACGTACCTGCAGCCTTCATTCATCGCCTAATCAACGGCAGCCTTTACCAATCACGCCCAGCGACAGCAGCACCTTCACGACAGCCAATCATCGCGGCTGCTCATGCTGCGTCAGCATACTTGAATGACTGCTTAATCTGGTTGCGTGGCATGGATGCTTCAGCCTGTGGCTCTGCTGAGGTGTTATGGAAGACCAGGATGCTTCAACCAGAGGAATATGACATTTGAAGCCCATGTCCAGGATCCGTCTGTGTGTGGAGGCTCTTGATGCAACCGCATTAAAGCAGTCATTCAAGTAAAAGGCCCAAACCAAGTACTAAGTACAGATGCATGATTATAGTTTTCAGAAGATCCACATTTCTTTGTTTAAACTTTAGGATTCAGAAACATAGCTCAACTTGGAAAAGTTTTAGCCCAACAGTTAAGGCGAGACACTGCAGGTGAATAGGGGAAAAAAATAAATGTAGAGATTTCAATTTGAAACTTTTGCTGAACATCACTGATATAAATATGAGAAAAAATGTATTGCATTTTTTCTGTCATTTTATGTTTTCATATAAAAATAAGACATTTTGTACATGAAAATGGCCAAAATTGCCTATATTTTGGGCAACGAAATAAAAATAATGGATTGAGCCAGATTAAAATTTATGGTTTTATTTTATTGACATATTAGTAACTAAGATTTTTTCAGAGGGGATTTTGGATATATTGTTTAGTTTTTCAATTAACTAATCATAAGTGAAAAAATCTGTAAAAACTCAAATTCCGCCTGTTTTTTTTGGGTTCAAAGCTGAATAAATCAGGCTAGGAATTAGATATTAAAAAATCCCTCTGAAAAAACCTTCAAAATATTGTTAAGTCCAAGATTGGAAAGTTTGGAGTCTGTAGGAGCGACTATAAGGGCTCACCCGCTGCCCGAGTGTGGCCTTTTCTCATTCAGAGAAAACAAGCCCTGAAGTTTTGTAGCGACTGCGCGGAACTTTCTTTTGGCTCTTCAGCACCAGGCGTCTCCCAGAAGGAAAAATACCATATTTGGGCGATAGCGTCATCAGGATCCCTTCGCAGCACACGTAGATGTAAAATCTGTCAATATTTGTGAATGAATACCCGCATGAGAGCGGTCTTTCGACGCGCCGCAGCGGCTACTTCCGGGTTACCGCCGCCTCGCAAGCGGACAAATCATCATAAAATAACATCATGCGGGGTGAGTTTTGTCATTTTTATTCTCTGACATGAAAACTAAGATGTAAAGGGAGGAAAATAGATAAAAATCTCCACTTCGACCACTGCGTGAAAAATCAATACTTTCACCTGCCGTGTCTCGCCTTAATGGTGTACAATTGTGGAATAAACTGGAGGTGGAGTTGAAACGATGTCCAAACATCAACCTGTTCAAATATAAATCCAAACAAAAGTCTTTTGAAATATATAGAGAGGAAGAAATGTGTTGCCACTAGGGGGAGCAATAAGATCAATTATGTGTATTTTTTCCTCAATCAATCAAGGAAGACTGTTGCTGCTCGGAACAGTTGTCATTGTATTGCTCAAATTTACAAATTGAGAATTAGGGTAGGCAAATTAGGAATCTGTTGAGAGGGACCCTTATCTTTTAATGCACCACTCAGCATAGGAACATCATCTACGAAATCAGCTGTTAGGGCAGCTGGGTGGGGGTTTGTTGATGGGGAGTTACTGCCCTCTTTAACTGGCCCGCTCTACACCCTGGCTTTTTAATGCACCACACTATGCAGGGCTTACATCATACTTCACACAAAATAAATAAATAAATAAATGGGAAGTAGCAAGATCTCGAAGTATAATATATACTGCATAGTAACGTGCCTTTATAACATAAAAATAGTGACTTCTGGTAATGTTACCAAGGTTTTTTTTTTTTTTTTTGCATTGTAACATGCTGAATATATTATATTAAGGTTTGGCATTGGTAACATGCTGAAATATATTATATTAAGGGTTGGCATTGGTAACATGCTGAAATATATTATATTAAGGTTGGCATTGGTAACATGCTGAAATATATTATATTAGGTTGCATTGTAACATGCTGATATATTATATTAAGGTTTGGCATTGGTAACATGCTGAAATATATTATATTAAGGTTTGGCATTGGTAACATGCTGAAATATATTATATTAAGGTTTGGCATTGGTAACATGCTGAAATATATTAAGGTTTGCCTTTTGTTACTTGCTTTGTACTAAACATCGTACATGAAACGAGATCGTGATTGTCGTTGTGCTTCGTTTCTGTTTCTATATGAACATTTCAAACAATCCTTTGTAATTTGGTCTGTGTTAAAAAAGCCGCTTTGAAGTGTAACTGGTTCTCCTTTGACATTGATGAAAATCAAAATATGATGCTGCTAATTGTATGATTGATAATGTAATTGCAATAGGATAAAGTTATTATTATAGTTCTGTCATGTAAGGTCTTTATGTAAATGCTATATTGTAAATGCTGTATTGATTTTGGGGGTGGGGCTTATAAGCTCTTGCTTCAGCCCACTCCTTTTGAGCAGAATGTTTACTGCTCAAATAAACTAAAACTAAACTAAACTAAAATCCTTTTTTCATTGATTTCATGCAATATTCTAATCTTCTGACATTTTCATTTTGGGGTTTTTACAAGCTGTAAGCTTTAAAACAAACAAAGGCTTGACATGTGTCACTTTGCATGCCATGAGTCTATATCATATTAGTTTCACATTTTAAACTGACTTACAGAAATAAATGAACTTTCTCACAATATTCAAATTTTCTGAGTTTCACCTGTATTTGTAGGAACAGACTCAGAGCTAAAAGCATTTCTATAAGGGGTTTTACGCTAACAATTGTGACCAGTCACTAGAATCAAAGACAAGTCGGTTCCTGGGCATTTTGAGATTATCACAGATTATTAAAGTGTAGTCTCCAAGCTTTCCAACGATGTGTAACACATGGAAATCTGATCATATTTGGAGGTGTAGCGGTGATTTGAAGTTAACAATTCCCAAAAGGCCAAAGGGCTGAAAAACCTCTCCAAAGATTTGGGCCATTCTCACCTCTCTGCTGTTGGGAGTGACAATAGGCCACACCCCCTGTCAAACTCCCCCTCAAAGCAGTAAAGCACAGGGAGGGAGCAAAAAGGTTATTGCTTCCACAACAAACCATTGTTTACCAGTTTCATTATGTGTATCTGTTTTATTTTTGGTTTCATGTATTTATCTCACCTCACAGCAGAAGGTAGTTATTGTTCTTTTTAATTTTTTAATATCAATTGATAAACTGTCACTGGCTTGAGAATGTGTTGTGTAACATTTGTAACTTGTGTGTTAAAAATGATGTTAATGTTCAAATCAAAAACTGTGATATATTATATAAAGTATGAGTATGAATCCAAGTATGAATCAGAATAGATTTTATTGCCATTGTCGTTTTTTGCTAATGATAAATAATAAGCAATAAACTATGGAAAATAAAAAGTATATATCAATCAATAAAGCAAATCACTCAAACATTGCTTAGTGAGCGCTTTTCATACCAGAATGATAAGATAAGTTTACAATATATTTAAAATACAAGAGAAGAGATCTGGTGATTCATGAAACCTCACACAGTAGACTGTTTCTACACATCATCCCCCCAAAAAATTCATAATTTACACATAATATGAATACTTTTTAAAGTGAGTTACAACTTTACTTTAAGCCATAGAAAAATGCTAATTAAAGGGGCTGTGTGGAGTTTAGCAGTTTTGTGCTCGCAATTGCCCCCTCAGGCCAAACACATAACTGCAGCCTCCATGATAAGCTCGTGCATGAGGCGCTCAGGCTTTACGAGCATCAGAAATAACAGTCCCGTCCTGGTCAATTTACAGATTTGCAGGCGTGACTTCAACTGAGGTAAGAAACGTTACTGTTTTGTAAGATATTTAAACCAAATTAGTTTGCGTGAATGTTTTCCAAGATAAAATACTTGAGCAAATGCAGCAAAGTGAATCGAGAGAAGTAGCCAAGTAATACATATAAACGAATAATTGACGTTTGAAGGAGGAAAAAAATAATAATACTCGTATACTTTGTATGCATAAACGCAGACCTAATTGAAATATTAAAATAATTCCACCGGTAAAAATGCTACTAGAAAAAGCCAAAATCGTCTCTTCAATTCCCTGTGCCAAAGTTAGCGTAGCTAACTCGTAAACTATATTGTAAACGGCACATGTCCACTTTTTGTAGTCGTTTCACTGCTTATAAATCCGTGAACAGTCATGCTTATTTTGCGGCCAAGAAAAGCTAACATTAGCAACATTATTTTTGCCATTGTAAATACAGCACCATTACCACTGTTACTACTCAAATGTTTTGTAGGTACAGCACAATTACTGTTATTACTGACACTACTAGTCTGCTACTAATACTACACAACTTCTCTGTAGGTATAAAACTATTAGATCAACTCTTTTGGTAACTTCCAAATATGATTATTTTATGGCTTGTTTCAGTGAAGTTTGTACGACATGCACGGACAGTCGGACACCGTTGTTTTGAAGCATCAACAACACTTTTCTCCCACGTATTTAGTCATAATTTCTTACCTTTCAAGCAAAAATAAGCTGCGGGTCTTTTGAGAGATTCTCTCAACATTTTCCGATGTTTACTCCGGTTCTTTGCCTACGCTGATCAGACTCGACTTTCGCCTTTTTTGTCACACTCGAATAAACTCTTCGTTTCTTTTTGTTATTTGGGGTCTGGGCTGGAGTTTCGATGGTGCTTGAAGCCGGTCTCCTCTTATTCTCCGCTAAATCCATCCTTCTGAAGTTACCACTCGCTCTGCAGCGTCAGTATAGAGGAGATAGAGCTAACGCTACAGCTAACGCTACAGCTGAGCGTGAACGCACATGACGTTATTACGCATTACGCTGTTTGCTTGTTCGACCCGAGCATAAACTATTTAAGTGACTTTACAGCATATAGAGGCAATCGCGGTGAAAAGGCCAGGGCTCATTCTACTCACCAGGGCATTGCTGGAGCATGTATGAGGAAGACATTTTAAATTTGTATACATTTATTTGTGATTAAACTTATGTATTGTACCTTTAAGTGAATATGAATCAATATTTCAGTAACAAAGGATCAATACCTAAAATTTACTACATCACATTTGCTGTATGAGGTTTGTACTGTCGCCTGAATGGAGGTTGATTTTTATTCCTTCAAGTTTTTATTATTCAATGTTTTAACCTTACTGTTTTTTTACACTCAACACCATCAGTTCTTAAACAATATTTTCCTCCAAATCTGCACCACATAGTATGCACAGTGTAATTTGCACTTTATGAAAGAAAAAAGAAAAATGTTTTCTGTTTTGGCAAGCATTGTGAGTGAAACCTTGATTGGTCATTGTCCACTTTGAGAAAAAAGATATATACAGTGCGGTAACGCAAACGACCCTGGAGAAGCTGGTAGTACAAACATTCAAACGAGAACATAAAATGTAATGAATGAATGAATGTAGAGTCAGGCACATCAATATTTTGGCATTTACTCAAAAATCAAACATAAATAAATCCAAAAATCATGCCAAAATAATGCACAACAGATTTTCTTCCTGATGAAGGTCTAGTAGGATGTTCTGAGATTAATCAGTGTTGCTTCTTCTGGAGTGTGGGTAGTGGTGGGTGAATGGAACACAAAGCGCTTTTAGTCTCTAAAACTAAATTCAGGTGGTTGGTTGATAAAGTGACTCTGCAGTCCCGTGCAGTGGGTGACAGGTGTTGTCCTCGCGCTCTTCTCCTCCACAAAGTCCTGACCACTTTTAGAATGGCCTGATTTTTCCATACAGATAGGTCTGTCTGTCGATGTTTAGTCCAGGTGGCAATAGTTGACAACCTGATGACAAAAAAGAGAAGAGAGGAAGAAGAAAAAAAGATCTTCAGTTAAATGTTTCATTGAAGCAAATCAGAAAACAGCACTGAAGTCAGTAAAGTAAAGTAAAGTGAAAGTACCTCAGCGATCTCTGCCAAAGTGTTGACTTCATGTACGCTTACTTGATCAGTCCAAAGCCACAGTCAGGGGAAAACTTAGTGTGGCCAGCAATAAGGAAGTTGATTTCAATGTTATCGTGAAGCTAGTCTCCAACCCGCCAGGCAAAGTACCAGAGCATGAAGTTGTTCTTGTTCTGCCCACTGCGGTTGTCACAATGAAGATTCTCCAAATGACTTCATTGCTTCCTTTAGTAGATGACATGCCTTCATCGATCAGGTAATTCACCTGTTTCTGCAGCCCTTCACAGGAAACACCAAAGAGGCCACATTTCCGTGGGTCAGGAAGCACATTGGTCCTGGGCTGGAGAGGGTTTGAGGGAAAGTGTAACTGTAGGAGACAGAGGTAGAGAGGGAACTTGGATTAGATTAAATGAAATTTGTGTCTTTTCATGACTGTCTAACAAAGATAAAAATTACTATATTGATGCTATTCTGCATTATTTCGCGCTACTATCAGGCTGCTTATTCTCAGGCATAAATCGCCCTTTAAGGGACATTAATAAAGTAAAGTGAATGTGTGTTAAATATTACCTGCTGAGCAAAATCAAAACAGTTATTATGTTATTATGTTGTTCATTTGAGAAAATCCTCTTTCACAGTCAGCATTGCTTACAGCAGGGCTCTTCCATTACTTTTTCACTGGGGAGATTTATCGTTTGTCATTGGACACTGGGCTGGTCAGGGGTGAGCCTACCACCACCAAACATATTATTTATCCCAAAACATATGTTTTGGGATAAATAAATGAACATTTAATTCATCACAGCTTGAATAGAATAGAATTGGGCCTAAACATAAAAGTTATATTATATTCCAGTATTTTAAGGCTTTGGAGAAAAACAAAAAACAAAACACAGCAATAGATTAATAAAGAATAATAAACTAGGACTCCTCAGAACTAAACCAGGATTACACCAGGTCAAAAACATGCAATATCAGTGTTGTGTGCTGACCTTATTACTAAATTAGATACTGCACTCTGAATTGAATCATGACCAGGTATTCTGTTAGTTGCTTTATTGAACACCGCGGACCATCAACATGCCGCTCTCAAAGGCTCCATTTCAATTTCCCCATTCGGCTCATACGTCATTGCGTATAGACGTAATCTGACATCAGTACATGACATCCCCCTTTTCCTTTGGAATTAATGTTTACCATAACATACCTTTTTTTTTTTTTTTTTTTTACATTACATCATCTTCTTGTCTTATTCTCTAACAATGTAATTTCTAGCAACACAACAAAGAACATTTTCTTTTATAACAATAAACCTTTACTTGTTTTTATCTTTTCAACTTATTTATTTCACCACAAAATCACGAAACCTCTCTGGTGTCTTTTTGGCCCTCTGGGGTCTGTTTGTTTGTTTCTCTGGACCCTGAGTGCCCTCTTGTGGTGTTGGAGTGAAAATGTCAACATTTTTGTTTACGTCACTTTCCTCCCTTTCAGGTATTGAGTCTTGTCCATAATGTTCTTCGTTGGTCTCACGTGTCACATATTTCTTTACATGTGTCGTGTTTCGGTGATAACGTGCTCCAGTTGGTGATTCAACTACGACTTGGTTTCCAGTTTTGCTCACAACTTTGTGTGGTGTTGTATTAAACTGTGTTGTAAACTTGCCCATTTTGTCTTGTTGAACCAGTACTGTGTCTCCTATGTCCACTTTTGAGTACTGAGCACCTCTTCGTTCATCAGCATATATTTTTGCCGTTCCTTTTTGTTCAGCGTCTCTGTCACGTACATCCAAAGCAGAAGTTTTCATCTCACAAATGTCCGGTAACTTTCCTCTCATTTTCCGATTAAACAGGAGTTCTGCTGGACTTTTTCCTGTGATTGGATGTTCGATGCTTCGATAAACTGTGACATATTTCCTCAATTCTCGCTTCCAGTCAAGTCCTTCAGCTTGTGCAATCCTGATTCTTTTCATCAGTGATGCGTTTTGGCGCTCGACTTCTCCATTGGCTTGAGCCCATTTTGGTGTTGTTCTTACATGTTTAATTCCATTGTTTTCACAATATTCTCTGAACAATTCAGATTTGAACTGCGGTCCGTTGTCTGATTTAATGGTAACTGGTAGTCCATGTCTACTGAAGAAACAGTCAATAGAGTCAATCACCTTTTCTGCAGTTGTAGATGTCATTACATCATACTCGTAGTAACGACTGTAGTAATCTACTAGGACAAGTATCGAATGATTGGAAGGTAGCGGTCCCAGTAGATCTACAGCGACATCTTGCCAAGGTCCATCCGGTAATAATGTATTTCTCAGTGGTTCAGGTGGATCGGGTCTGGCTACTATTTGACATCCATGGCAGGTTTTACAGTGTTTTCTGCAGCTTTGTCCATGCCAGGCCACCATACTTTTGTTCTGAGACGTTGTTTGGTTCCGACAATTCCTAAGTGTCCTTCATGAGCTAGTGACAGTGCTTTAGCTCTGAGCTTTTCCGGCAATACAATGCGAGTCCCTCGTAAAACTATGTATCCTATTACACACAGTTCATTTGCAATAGGTGCGTATATTTTGCATTTGTCAAAATGTCCATTTTCAATTGCTTTTCGTACCTCAGTTAACTCAGAGTCTGTAGCAGAGGCTTCTTCAACCTCTCTTGTGGTAAGTGCTTTTGGAGTTGCATTTACTGTAATGAATCGCACGTATTCCTCTGATTCATGTTTGTGAGTCTCCTTTGTTGCAGTGTCCGACAGCAGTCTTGACAGTGAATCAGCAATGTTTTGTTTTCCAGCAACGTGTACAATTCGAAAGTCATATGGTTGTAGTCTGAGAACCCATCTTTCTATTCGTGCACATGGTTTCGACCTCTTGCTGTATATGACCTCTAATGGCTTGTGGTCTGTGAGTAGGTCAAATTTTCTACCATACACATATGGATGAAGTCTTTCACATGCCCATACCAGTGCTAGGGCTTCTTTTTCTGTTTGTGAGTATCTACGCTCACAGTCTGTTAAGCTACGACTTACATAGCACACTGGTACTTTTTCCCCGTTCTGTTTCTGTATTAGCACTGCGCCCAAGCCTACTGGGCTTGCATCTGCTATGACTTCAGTTGGGGCTTCTTTGTCAAAGTAAGCTAGGGTACCTGCTCTGGCTAGTTCAGTTTTTAATATTTCAAAGGCTTGTTTTTGCTCCGGCCCGAATGTAAACAAAGTCTCTTTGCGTGTTAAACGTCTTAATGGTTCTGAGAGTGTAGCAAACTGTGGTATGAACCTGCTGCTAAAGCCTACCAGTCCAAGAAAGCTTCTCACCTCCGCAGCATTCTTTGGCTCTCTGGCGTCCATCACAGCTCTCACTCTTTCCTCTGTTGGTCCGATGCCTCTTTGTGTCAGTAGTATTCCCATGAATACAAGTCTGTCCATGTTGAACTGGCACTTTTCTGGATTTAGTGTCAATCCACATTCAGAAAGTCTCTTCATGACAGCATGCAAGCTCTTCTCATGTGTTTCCTGATCCGGTGCATGTATTATCACGTCATCTGAGATGTTCTCCACTCCTTCAATGCCTGTCAGTGCATTGGCAATCTCGTGTTGGTACTGCTCACTGGCTGACGAGACTCCAAATATCAGTCTTTTGTATCTGTAAACTCCGTTGTGCACGGCAAATGTTGTGATCTCTCTGGACTCTGGGGTTAGCTCCAACTGATGGTAGCCCCACTTGAGATCTAGCTTGCTGAAGATTGCAGAGCCGTTTAGTCCTTGGAGTATTTCATCCACTGTGGGAATAGGGTATCTTTCTCTGACTATAGCCTCATTTGCTTTTCTCATGTCTAAGCACATTCGGATATCTTTATCACATTTCTTTGGGAGTACCACTACAGGATTTACCCAAGGTGTAGGTCCTTCTACACGCTCTACAATGTCCATGTCAATAAGCTCGTTTATCTTTTTCTCCACCGCATCCCTTAAATGGTAGGGTATGCGCCGTAGTGGTTGTGCAACTGGTTTCACACTTGGGTCAATATACAGACTTATCTGTTTAGTGTTTAGTTTCCCTACTCCTGTAAACACTTTTGGGTACTGTTCTTTAAGAGAGTGTTTAAATCTGTGACAGCCGCCACATTTTCACCTATTTTCAACACCCTTAACTTTACAGCCGTCTTTTTCCCCAGGAGTGGTTCCCCATTGCCTTTTATCACAATAAACTCTGCCTCCTCAGTCTTATCACCAATCTTGATTTCACATCTGAATGCCCCTTTAACAGATAATGACTGGGTTGAGGAATATGCATACAAATTCCTCAGCTCTTTGGGTACATATGAATGACACTTTATCTTTTCAGCTTTTAGCTTTCCCATACGTTTTCACCCATTACATTACTTGTAGCACCAGAATCTATGAGCATTTTCAAATCAACTCCCCCCACAGAAAATGTTAATTTCTCAGGTACGTTATCAACATCTTTTACAATGAATGCATAATCATCTTGTTCAACCACATTCACATTTGTTTCTTATGTCCTTTGGTACGACACATTTTTGAGAAATGGTCTTTACCATTGCACTTGTGACATGTTTGTCCTCGTGCTGGGCATTTTGGATCCTTACCCATGTGATCGGTATATCCACACCGGTAACACTGTCTGTCCGTTTTATTTTCTTCTTTCATTTTTACTTTTGGTTTCATGTACTTTCCTTTCTTTGTCGTTGCGATCCGGTTGACGGTGTCCCCTTCTTTCCTCTCCCCGGTAACGCTCATTGCTGCCAACTGCTCCTCCACTCGTTCACATTGCGAAGCCACCTCCAACGTGCGGGCCAATGTTAAACCTGGACCTTCTTCGAGTAGCTTTCTCCGTACGTATTCAGAAGTGCATTTACACAGGATAGCATCTCTTATTTGGTTATCTCTGTCTCCCCGAAAGTCACAGTCCTTTGCAGCTTGTCTCAAACGAGTACCAAATTGTTGCACAGTCTCACCTTGTTTTTGGTACAATTTGTGAAAAGTTTGGCGTGCATATGCTGCATTTACTTGAGGAACAAAATACGTGTTGAGCGCCTCCACCGCCGCCGCGTAGTCAGTCGCTTCGCCCGCGCGCGGTAAAGTAGAAAAAATGTCCTGCACGTCTTGTCCGGCCAAGTGCAGTAGAAGGGCACGTCTCCGCTGTGTTATTGCATCTGTAGCATCATCAGCTAAAATTAGTCCTTTCCCGTCCGCAAACAACTCGAAAGATGTTAACCATCGTGTCCATCTCGGTCCGAGTGTAGCCGAATCCGTGAAGCAAGCAAACGGTTGAATCCCTGACTTTTCCATGTTAGCTTAAACTTTTCCTGCTAACTCGCTCACCGTCGGTTTTCTTGCTTTACAATAAAAAAAAATAAAAAATGGTCCTCGTTTTCCTCGTCGCCATTGTTGTGTGCTGACCTTATTACTAAATTAGATACTGCACTCTGAATTGAATCATGACCAGGTATTCTGTTAGTTGCTTTATTGAACACCGCGGACCATCAACATGCCGCTCTCAAAGGCTCCATTTCAATTTCCCCATTCGGCTCATACGTCATTGCGTATAGACGTAATCTGACATCAGTACATGACAATCAGGACTAAGGCAGGACTAAATCACATCTAAACCAGACCAAAGGCCTAACACAGAATGAGAGAACAACATGACTAACTCCTGCTCAGCCACTGCTCCTCAGCACTGAGCAGACAGAGGCCTGACCATAGAAAATAATAAATAAGGGCTGTTCTGTCCAGACCTTGTACATTTCCCACAAAGACGTATTGAATGAAGTCAGAGCAGAAAGGAAGAAAAATGCACCTGTCAGATTCATGATTCAGATGTTATTTGGCTAAGTTAGAGCCCAGATAGCGAGGTTTAGCTTGTTGACCGGTAGAACACGAGCTTTATCGTCCGCTTTACAAACATCCACAGCTGAACTGGTGTCCTTACCTTAAAGTCGCTGGTTAAGCCCTTTGCACCGGTGAAGGCAGGAACACACGCTGCATCTACCGCGGACCGCGAAAAGTCCTGCTTCTGCATGGGATAATGTGAGCAAACACTGATCAAATCTGTCAGTCCGTCCAACGATAAGCCTCCTGTCTTCTCAGTTTAGCGTCTTACACCGTTTAACAGAGCCATGTTTTCATTTGAGCCCGCCCCGCGCTAGTGTAGCAGGATTATTATTTTTTTAAGTGAACATCCTCAAAACTTTATAATGAACCCCTTTTATTATTTTGAGTATCTCCATTTTTGGTAATTTTGTGAGATATTTTTATTTTTATAAGTGTTATTACTGAGTAATATAGTTCCTTTAGTGCCTGTTGCGCAGGGACCATAATTGGTGCGACACACCCCCCTCTATCCAGCGCGCGGTCTGCTCTGTCCCTCATTGAGATGAGCAACCTGCGTGCTGGTAAGTTGTGCTCCTCGAGTCTTCCTATGAGTTTAGCTAACACTTGTTTAAGCTCTGTTAGTCAAATAAAAGTGTCAGAAACACGAACATAACATCATAAACTGTGAAACGAAGTAGATGTTAATTAGGTCACGAACTATTTTTAGCCTGTAAAACGGACTTTTAGCGCCTATGTTGACGTTTTTCTTTTGCCCTCGTAGGGAGCTGTGCCACTGTCTGTCCTCTAATTGTGTGTCCTGTCGCTGTTTTAAAGGTTTGTTTAAGGTTTTAGAGAAAAATATCAATTCTGGTACTGCAAATTCTTATGCTGTATTTTATTTTGTTATATTTTCAAAGCTGTAAATCCAAATTAGCCAATTAGTACAACAACCAAATTATTAGAATTTTGAGTATTGTGTAAAATTATATTAATTTTATTTTTTAAATACTGTATACTTTATGTTAATTGATTGAGATGAGCAACCTGCGTGCTGGGAGCTGCGCCACTGTGTGTCCTCTAATTGTGTGTCCTGTCGCTGTTTTAAAGGACCTGGCATTAAAGAAGCAGTACCCAGAGTCTGGCCTCCCGTGTCCTATGCGACCATCGCAAACACGCTACACAAGGAGATGATGGTACCGGACTGCTACGCAAAGTGGCGCGAACACGCTGCAGAGCAACGCGAATGCGGCGCGGATAATGCTGAAAAATATATATTTTTATGGAAAATGAGGTCAGATTTTATTGTTTGGCCCCCGGGACATATATTGAGTAGGCCCGACCTAGTATTTTTATTGCATTGATTTATCTCACAGGCAGAATTTCGTATGTGCATGAAAATGACAGAGTTGCAATCATGAACTTTTTTGTCCTTTTTTTTTTTTGCCGTGCACCGAGATGCACCGATCCAGCTTTATTGCTTTCGATACCGATACTGGGGTTTGAGTATCTGCAGATATCCGATATTAACCGATACCTAGAGACTTTCTTAAAAGAGGGTTTTCTCTGAGTGAGAAAGTGAATGGTCCTTTGTCATGATGTTACAGATCAATTATATCTATTAAGAAACTAATGAGAGAAAAAAAAACATTTAACATTTGATCACTGGCTTGTCAACAATATCTTTGGGACAGACTATTTTACATTACTATAAACAGCTCACATAAAGTGATCTGATCGTTACAACTTAGAAATATGTCAGGTCAGTTATTCTTTATCAGCATTTCAATTATTCAACTAAATTCAACTAAAACACAAAGACTCGGCCGCTCCAGCAGTGGCCATTTTATTTATTAGGCTACTTTAGGTATTTGTACCATAGTTTCTGACCCAGCCCTGTTAGCATGTTCCTGCTAGCGTTAGCATACTGTTGCTAGCCACGCCATTTTGCGCATCGATCAAAAATACATTTGCAGAGGTTAAAACTGTTGGGTTTAACAAGAGGACCCCAAAGCAGAGACTGATACAGGAGGCAAGTTTAACAGTTTATTATCACAAAATGGTGGTGGCAGGCAGGAAGCTGGCTGACGAGGAGCAGGACACGTGGAGCAGGTCACCAAGAACAAGACACCAGGAGAATCTGAACAGATGGAGGAAACAGCGGGTAAGTATATTTGCAGTTGACAAAAATCTAATTCCAAAACCATGAGCCGAGAAACACTAGCGAACAGGACGGAATTATCTGGCAGTGTGGTGCTGAGACATCCAGGCATTCATACTGAGGTTGATTGGTCAATGACGTGCAGGTGTCTAGTCTGCAGCACCAGGAGGAGTCAGCCACACACTGCTCTGCTGCAACAGAAAACAAAGGGGAGGGGACAGCATACAAACCAAATCATAACAAAAACTAACGCAGCGATTGAATTCTCCAGGTTCTTCCCTTCAAAATGACATACAGCATGTCCATATTCACTTTATTTAGTCGGTGAAAGTTGTGTTTTTAAAACGGTGAGAGCCAAAACTGGTATCGGTTCAGTATTGGATATTTGTAGCCGATACCCCATATCGGATCAATGCATCCCTAATCTAAATGCAAACGCTGCCCATTTAGTCAGATAAGGCCTAAATATATCCAGGAGCAGAGAAGCAAAACTCGGACAGTAGGATCACACAGCGACGCTCGCTGTAAAGTCAGACCCAGGAGAGTGAGAGGAGGTGGAGCTTCCTACGCATAAATATACACAGTGTTGGGGAGTAATGGAATACATGTACCGCCGTTACGTATTTAGAATACATATTTTGAATACCTGTATTCCGTTACAGTTACTGTTTTAAATCGTGGTATTTAAAATACAGTTACTTTCGTGATACCATTCGAATACTTGCATATACTTTTCCACCAAAGATATAAATTAAGCAATCGTCTGCGTGTTGCGTGCGTGCATTGAATAATTCCCATAATTCTCTGTGTTTTAACCTGCCGCAGGCGCCTAAACACTCCGGAGTAGCAGCTAGCATCGTAGCATTTGCATTCGTGGTCAAGCATGGATTCAGACCAAGAGTGGCTGGAGCCACCAGAGCCGAGTCAATCCAACGCAAGTGATGGCAAAAATGCATTCACGTCCTGGAAATTCAAGCAATTTTTCACTCTAAAGTCGGAGAGGGGTGAGCGAAATATAACGGTGCAGTGTAATCTTTGTCTGCCACTAAACAACCTACTGTCTGCGTCTAAAGAGTCCACCTCTAATCTGAAGAAACATCTAAAAGTAAGTTATTTTTATTAACTGTGTCTGTTGCCACTAGTTTTGCTTATTAGTGCATTATTTTACCATACTATTGCCGTAGGCTATTGTGTTGATTCACGGAGGTAATCTCGCATACACAGTTTTCGAGTTAGCTTTAGCTTGATGTGGTGATATTTTCTCGTAAATTTGGTTGAAGTATCAAAGCTTTCCATTTGAAGTTAAATCACTTCACAATAGTCTACTTAGTACGTTTATTAAACGTAAAGAAAAATGCAAATAACTTACACTTGGCTGTGGCCTTGCAAATGAACGTTAACTGAGCACGGACACTAAACAGTATTGTTATCACTGGGAATAGTCACAGGTGTACTTCTGTGCAAATCATTGAGTAAGAATATTTTAGAAATACCATTTATATATCTCTCTCACAACAAATAAACAACAGAGAAAACATATCATAAATATGGCAATTAAAAGTTGCATAGAATGTAATCAATTGGTACCAATATGTTACTGTTTTGTTTTCATCTACAAAAGTGTTTTAATAATATACAATAGTAACATGTACTGTCCATATCAATATTGTTGATATTTTGCATGCACCTGCATGCATACTTGCTTTTAATCTTCTTATAACATCACTAAAACTGGATGTCTATGTCTATGTTTTTATTGTTTCAGAGGAAACATCCCAGTGCCCTACTGCAAATTCCAGACACATCATCAGATGACTCCATCTCAAGCACACCACCTCCTCTCAAGCAAAGTACTCTTGGCACCTGTACACTTTCTCAAAGAAGACTTAATGGATTAGTATTTCAGTACATCATAGAAGATGTACAGCCTTTTCACTGGTAGAGAATGCATCATTTCGTAAAATGATTAATGGAATTAGTGGGGGCAAAGTACCTATGTGCAGAAAGACATTCATGCAACGCATTGGAAGTGAGGCTCAAAAATGAAGATGGCACTGACGGAAACACTGCGTGATGTTCAAACGGTTTGCACAACTGCGGATATATGGACAGCTCACCATAAGAGTTTTTGGTGTTACATGCCATTGGATTGAGCCTGAGACATTGCAGAGCAAGTCTGCTGCGCTGGCTTGCGAACGTTTAACTGGGCGCCACACGTACAACGTAATTGCTGCTAAACTTGCTGAAATTCATTCACAATTCCAAATCCAGGGCAAAGTCAGTGCAACTGTGACTGATAATGGAAGCAATTTGTTAAAGCTTTCAATGAATACGGACTACGGAGGGTCTGAACATGAGGACGAAACTGATAATGTAGATGAAGTTCTGTTTGCTGATGTTTCAGCTGTTTTTGAAGCCGATCAAGAAGATGAAGAACTAGCTTTTTTTTGCCACCTCACCATCGCTGTGCTGCCCATACTCTAAATCTTATTGCAACATCAGACTTGGACAAAGCAGCATCACAGGGTAGTTAGAGAAAACTCTACCGAAGTGCCATGTCTAAATGTGCAGCTATATGGAACAAAGCCCATCGCTCAACTGGTGCTGCTGATGCCATCGAAGAAATTGCCCAGATGAGATGCCTGGTGCCATCAGTGACCAGGTGGAGCTCAGAGTACCATGCCATTGAGAAATTGATGAGTCTCACTGATGATCAGTTGAGCGAAATCTTCGATCGACTCACCCACAAGAGATTGCGTTTCTGAAAGAGTACATCACTATTCTATAACCACTTGCCTACTCTATCAATATTCTCCAAGGAGAAAAGAACTGCTTTTTTGGTTACATTGCACCGACTATAATAAGCTGTTTGAAAAAATGCCACAGGCTCAGTTTTCATCAAACATACCTGCAGCTGTAATCAAGGCTATTGAAACTCGATTTGGGGAGGTGCTGGCTTGTCATGAGGCAAGAATTGCAGCAGCTACCATTCCAAAATTCCGTCTTTGGTGGCTTGCGGATGCAGAGAGAGCAGAAATGAAAAGGAAGCTGATCCAAGAAGTAGGTCTAATCAACTCAGGAGGACCCACTGCTGGCCACAGCACAACTGCCTCAAATACCTCAGATGGACCAGATCTTCTGAAGATGATGACAATTTCTTCACTTTTGAGACGACAGAGACAACTAGTTCAACTGCAGAAGAAGAGGTGCACAGGTATGTTTTCGCTTTATTTATTTTTTTACATTATGAACATTGTCATTATTTCTATTCTAATTAGTCAGTGTTATAAGTAGTTTACATTTCATGTTGACATAAAGATATAAGCATGCAAAATAAAATTGTCATAATCCTTGTACGTGAATTTGGTGCTCTAACTGTGGCAGTAATACTCATTCCTTTTGTGTTGATAGGTTCTTTCAAGATTCAGAAAAATCTTTGATTTCATTGAAGATGTACCCTACTGTCAAAGCCCTTTTCATCAAGTACAACACTACTTTACCATCAAGTGCTCCTGTAGAGCGACTGTTCAGCCAAGGTGGACTTATTTACACTCCTCATCGCAACAGAATGACAGATAAGCACTTTGAAATGTCTCTCTTGCTGCGCTACAACCGCCTTTACTGGACTGTTGTCGATTAGGGAATAAGTAGGCAGGTGGCTACTGACTAATATATGTTCACTTTGAAACAAAACAAATTTATTAATTTTTTGATTTATTATTATTTTTTACATTCATGTTGAGCCAACATGTTTAGTCGTCTGCAAGATGACTAAACATGTTTAGTCCTCCAGACAGACCTGGACTTGTATTTTACTACGTTCAGTTTTGAAATGAAGCTTAAGCGCAAATTCAACCTGGAGACGTACCTGCAGCTTCACCCAATCACGGCCCCAGCGCAAGCCGCACCTCCGCATTAGCAATCATCGCAGCCGCTATTCATCAGCAATCATCGCAGGATCCCCGTCTTAAGCTCCCCGGTCGATCACTCTGCGTTTCCCAGCTGTGCAGCGACACTGCGTCTTGTCGCATGTTACCGAGACTTTGGCGTGTCAGGAGCTGTTCGCATGCTGTCTCCTCGGGGATTCTCCGGGCGTCGTCATTCCAGCCCGGGCCGCTAAGCTCTGCCCCTTGGCTCGTCGTCCCGTTGCTCGCTCCGGTGCCCCGTGCGCTGCGTTGCCATGGTCATGCCCGTTGCTACTGGTGCCTGGCCTCGTGTTTCGTTCTCCTGGCCCGGACCCGTCCTCTTCCTCGATGTGGAGTCACGCACGCACGCTGCTCCGGATCATCGCGCGCCGTCCCCGTTGCTGCTCGGGGCGGGCGGCCACGAGCGCACCCCCGCTGTGCTGTTGTCCGGTCCTCGCGTGGTTTCCTCCTCTGGCTCCTCTCGGATCCGTGTTCTCTTGGCGTCACATCTGTCGACGCACGCTCCTCCGGACTTCGCTGCGCCTGCCCCCGTTGGCTATCGGGGCGGGCTCCCTAGGTGAGACGTATACACCCACATCTGCACTCACGCGCGCACGCTCCGTGTCTCTGAGCTTTCGCATCGTGCGCTGGGGCAATTGCATCATTTTTCAAAAACTGACCTCCACATTTTTAAAAGCCCCATAATCCAACATGATGGATACTGAGCCATTGTGCGCTTAAAGCGTGTTTTAAGTTCAGCATGGCCTGAAGTTGAAACGCACTGTAAAGTACCTGTAAAAGATTGTATTGGCATTTTATTCCAGCATTATTTCCATTGTGTGAATCTCATTGAAGACATTTAACTATGAATGATCTCATAAATTATGTAGGAAACAAAGAAAGGATGAAATAGCTCAAAATATGTTATATATATATATATTTGAGATTATTCAAATTTGCCACCCCTGTATTCTTGGCAGTCTCGCAATGAGCTTCATCATAAGGTCAGGTGACAGTGACATTAAAACCATTTCTGGTGATGACATCGCAATGCCCAATTATCAGAAGTGCTCAAAACCGTAATCAAAGTAAAAGGCAGTTATTTTGAAGAATTTATGTAAAATTTGGTTTCACATAAATCCATATTAATTTCGATAAGAACACCTGCAGTGAGAATCTACAATGGAAATAGTCTTGAAATAGAGGAAAAAACAATTAATAAAACTTGGAGTTTTTTGTTTTTTTAAGAAAGTAACTCCAACAACTACCACCAGGAGGAGCCCCACCATCACCAGATATTTCACCTGTTTCATTGTTAATAATAATAATTATTATTAATTTTAGATTATAAGAAGTAAAATGTCATTGCTGAAGTGCCTAAATTGGCTTGTTGCATGATGAGGCTACGCTAGTTCCTCTGACCTGTCACTAGCAATTACCATTAACATCTTATCCCCTGCCCGTTTTCTCCAGTCGAGAAGATTTTCATTTGTGTAAAGCCGAACTGAAGAAAATATGCTTGGTTAAGGAGGGGTTTAAGAGGTTAAGATTAGCTTATAGCCTTTAGCCTTTAGCTTCAAGACAAACTATCTGACCTTTGTCTCCTCCACTGAACTATTTACATCCTACATCAAGTTTTTAACACGCAGTAAGTGATCCTCTACCAGGAACTCACTGTCCACCTTTTTCGAGATGGGTCTGAGCTAATCTCCATAGGAAATGAATACGGACAGGAAGTGCTGGTGCTCACAACTTAAGGTCAGGGGCACTAGCATAGCCATATCATGCAACAAGCCAATTGTTTTTAAGTCTATTTTTAAGCCCCAAATGCATGTCATGCCCATTTTAATGATCAGCTTTACCATGTTGGATACAACCTTTGTTACATTGCCTTGGATTTACTTGCACTATTTTGAAGTGTTTAGTTGTATATTGTATTTTATGGAAGAGCTTTTGTTTGTTTAACCTTGTGAAGTAAGAGGGTAAGCAGAAATGCAAAAATAAAATACTGAAGTATTAACAAAGTTGGTGCTATGTTCAAGCGCTTTGTCACTATTACAGAAACAGAAAAATGTTTAAATAAAGAAACAGAAATAATTTGGAATAAATTGGTTATTGTTTTTATTTTTATCCAGTAAATAAATTAATTTTGGCATTAATGAGAGTTTTTGAGTTCATAATTAATGGTGAGTTTACAATCGTAGTCTTCATTTTTGTAATTATACGCCATATTTATACATAAATATAATGCCAATCAATGTGAAGTATTCCAAAAGTAATCAAAGTATTCAGAATACAGTACTCTGATTAGACAAAGTAACGGAATACATTACAAAATACATTTTAAGGCAAGTATTCAGTATTCAGTAACTAAATACAATTTCAAAGTATTCTTCCCAACACTGTAAATATAACAAGTAAAATGGATTTAACTGATCATAAACACACTTAAGTTCAGCTGAAGGTGCGGAGTTAAGGAATAGGCCACCGTTTTTACATACTGAGATAGGTTCCAAAATTAAACAATGTGGAACAATGTAATTTTGTGTAATTCTACTTTATTGTGTAACACTTCATGTAACCATATTTAAATAGGGAAAACGTGGAAGAGTTTGGTAGCTTCTATCTTCACCTCGTTTGGAGCTATAGAGGAGAAGAGAGAGGCTAAATGCTAACGCCGTCTGTGCTGTGTTTACGTGAGGGGGGGGGGGGGCAAACGTGGAGATCAGACAGGTACAGATGAACTAAGCTAAGGTAAGAACATATCTCAGTATGTAAAAACGGTGGCCTATTCCTTTAAGGAATAGTTGCGAAGGAAATTGCGGATTATTGGAACAATAATTGCGGGAAGGTTTCGGGCTTTAGGAAAAGTTGCAATGCCGCACTGATTTCGCAGAGTTTTCTTGATTTTGTGTTTACAGTTGTCTGTCTGACCAACCATTATTGAGAATTCAGTGTCAGGCAATTGCTGGTTTATAACATTAATACTTAAGAACATTTTGTCCAGTTTGGCTTTACCCAAATCTAAAAGCTTCTTGGGAAAAACAAGTGTCTAAATAGCGACAAAAATGAGAAAAGAAGGATGAAAACGCAAAAAAAAGCCACAAAAGAGCTAACTAAAGAGTGACAAAAATATGTTGAAATGTGACAAAAAAAGCCACAAAAAAGCAACAGAAATTTTTCATTTTTTTATTTCATTTTATTTATTTATTTAATTCAAAAGTAACATCATGCAATCACCACAAGAATCGCCAGTCCAACATAGCATGAATGAAACGGAGCAGAGAAGAACAAGTCCTATAATATCTGCCCTTTTGTTACTTCACACTTTACATGCTGTCTTTTAAAAGATGTGCATATATAAATATATATATACATACATACCATACTATACCATATTGTGGTTACAGTCATATACATATTTACAGTATTTTCTGATTCTGTTTATTGTATTCTATATTTAATTTTTTACAATATATAAAATAAAATACTGAACTGTCATATTCCTAAATGTTTACAAATGGTCAAAAAAGAAACAAACCATATTCATGTTTGTTCAAATCAAAGATCTCACAGTATTCATGTCCAAGTCTAATTTCATACTTCTTTAACATTGTAGCTTTTATGTGTTTTTGAACTCCAGGAGAGTTCCTGACTCTTTCACTTCTTTCTGAAGTTTATTCCACAGACTAATTCCTGTCACTGTAACGTTCCATTGCTTTCGAACTGAACCTGGGTTTTTTAAAGATGTCTGTGCCTTTCAGATTATAGTGGCTTTCTCTTTTCTCATACCTTTCTTGGATGTTCACTGACAATATTTTTTTATTTGCTTTATACAACACCGGAAGGATATTATAGTCAACTATATCCTCAAATTTTAGTAACTTATAAATAGTTGATTTGATGGATCTCTATATCTAATATTATGTATAGTTTTCAGGGCCCGTTTTTGTACATAAACATAAACTGCATCCCACTTCTGTTTTTTAAGATCTTCATTTAGTGCCT
Organism: Neogobius melanostomus; assembly: GCA_007210695.1. Lineage (NCBI taxonomy): Eukaryota > Metazoa > Chordata > Actinopteri > Gobiiformes > Gobiidae > Neogobius > Neogobius melanostomus. The sequence continues at coordinate 728,860 of VHKM01000463.1, forward strand.
CTAGGGCTTTTAATGATCGGTTTCTACTTGCCTTCGTAGTAATACTTTGCTTCATTTTTTGATTGTGTCGAAATACTAAAAAAATGGGTAGATGATCACTAATGTCTATCATCAATATCCCACTCATAACAATTTCTTCATTCATATTTGTAAATATATTGTCTATCACAGTAGCACTTTGACATGTTATTCTTTGACGAAAACACTGCAACAACGCGAGGAAAAAGATCCTCTTAGACCAGTTTTGTCGGTCTTAGCTTTCAAATGAGGCGTTACACTGGTCTATAGGCTGTAAGTCTCCAGTTGAGAAGCTTTTAGATTTAGGTAAAGCTGGAGAAAATGTGCTCGGTTGAGATGGGGGGGCGGTAAGAGGTTAAACCTTAAACTATTTACAATTATTAATTTCTTCACATCACATTTACCACCACCACAACAAAACACTAAAATCACCGACAGAAATCATAACAAGTAATTTATTGATGCTTCATTTGTATTTATTCATTTCAAAGCCAAGACAATTGTAAACATCTTAAGGCTGAGGCTTCAGACATGTATATGTGACACGTAGATCCACAACTGTTTTTGCAGCACTTCAGGCCTGTTTTACAGTCTTGGTCCGAGGAGCACTCTTTTACTCAGAGTCTCAATAGCCTACATTCCAGGTCTGTGGGGATACAAAGTAAGAGTCAGTTTCCTTAAAAAATCTAAAGAAAAGAGCCATCCGGATTGCTTACAGGGCCTGTAGGGCGTGTAGGGCCTACAGGGTCTACAGGGTCTACAGGGTCTACAGGGTCTACATCGAAGAAAATCTGTGGGGATACAAAGTAAGAGTAAGTTTCAATAAAAAATCTAAAAAAAAGAGCCATCCGGATTGCTTACAGGGCCTGTAGGGCGTGTAGGGTGTACAGGGTCTACAGGCAGTGCAGTCCAGAAAGTCTGTGGGGATACAAAATAAGAGTTACAGTAGTTTCATTAAACATTTAAAGAGCCAGAGGATTGCAGTCGCACAAGAGACTGAATCCATGAGAGAATCTGACCAAGGCATCTGAACTTTGTAGTTAAAACAACAGTATTTCAGATCACTCAGCCTTTAGTGTAACAAATCTGGAAGGAAGAACTGTTGCTGATTTGCAATTGGCCTAAAACATAACTGAAAATATACCATGTCAATAGATAGATAGATAGATACTTATACCAAATCACTTATTCAGTGTTTTGTCTGTCGTTTACTTTAATTTTCTATGCTGCCAAAATTTGACCACAGTAATGACATCATTGTCCCTTGATGAGAAGTAAACATGTTTAAATCAAGCCTTAATGTTACGAATAACAGTTGTAACTATGATTCATTCACAAATTCAGAAACGTGTCTCACTTTACCCGCTCTCCCAAACATTACTGTCTCTGCAGGATTATTTCACAGGCATTTTTTGTGATTGTTGCCAATATGCCTGAGTGCCATTTTTCCAAAAGTTGACATTTTTTTCTGCTTAAAACAATATATTTTTGCATCAAAATCTAACTTTTTTACATTTACATCAGTTTTAACCAAAAAGACTGTGGGGAATAGAAAAAGACTTAAAATAAGCGTTACTTTAAATAGTTGTATGATCTAAAAAAAACAGAACCATGAGCGAGAAGTTGCGAAGTTAAGGAATAGTTGCAGGAAAGTTTGGGCTTTTGGAAAAGCAATGATTTTGTTGCATCAATAATTGCAATCGCGGCTGCAACAGGAGGCTGCCACATCTGGGCCCTGTCATGTCACATCTGTCGACAGATAAGTTAATGTGGAGGCTCTGAGCTTCAGGATGAGGCACGTCATGGAAAGGAAACCCAGACTGAGTTATGAGTCTTTTTACCAGTAAGAGTGCATGCTGCATAAACTACTTTTAAAGCAGAACTAAGTAACTCGAGGCCATAAGTGGCACTACAGGTGTCGTAGTATGTTGCGTTTTTCTACTCATTAATTGTCCGAGAGACAAATGGAGAGAGGGATATTCTACATCCAGTTACACAATGGAGATCATTTTTACTGTTACTGTTTCAGGGGCGCTAGCCCGCAGTTAGCTTTGCCCGTTAGCCTGTTAGCTTCTTCTTCGTGATTCTATTAGTGTGTATTGGTGACTCCGACCCGGAGACAGGAAAGTTGCAATTGTGGTTTTCTGGCCAGAGACACCAAGGGGAGATGAAAGACCCTCCAATCATCCCATTAACACTCGTATTACCCCCAGAGGGACTACGGAAAGGATTTATTAAGGTAAACACGTTACTTAGTTCTGCTTTACTTATACAATAACTTAATCCTGCTGACCTCCCAATATAATAACTTTACCTTTACTGGCTTCACACAACGATTTCCACAGCCTATAAAGCAGCATTTCAGACCACCGTCACAGTCACAGTCTGAGCAACACTGACTTCTTGCCTGATGACAATCTCCTGGTTCAGGTAAAGACACAAAGAAGTAGTTAATTACAATCAAAAACAATTCAAGTAAAAAGGCTTGTTACTTTTCACCCAACGCTAAAATACAAAAAGGTGCTCTAATTTAAAGATAGATTTTTTATAATGATACTTTTGGTTCATGTTAGAGGGAAAAGAAGGATGCGGTGCAGATGAACTTCATAACAAAGCAGTGTAATGTAACGTTTGCATCAATCAGAGTATTGCACTCGAGCAGAGCGGATTTTATACCTTAGAATCTAGGCTGTAATTAATAATGATAAAAGATAAAGGATATCAATTCAGTTTAAATGTGATATTGTGACTTGTGAAATAAATAAATACCTTGGGGTGGGTACTGACATCTTCTTAACCCACAGCCAATGTCGCAGCATTTTTGCTTTCGGCGACAATCACAGTCTTTGGAGCACGGGCGGCACCACTTAAACGAGAATTGTCGAGGACAGGATCCGGGTTTGGAAGAGCCTGAAAAAAGTAACATTATTTTAGTTCAATCAGAAACAAAGTCAAAGGAGAGATATACTTTTAATCTGGATTAGGGCTGGGCGATCTGGCCAAGAATTAAAATCTCGATTTTGTTACTCAGTTCATGGGGGCCGCATACTGAAGCGTACACAGGGTCAAGGTCCATAGATCGGTGGTTAGTGCCGCGAAACAAATAATTTTGAAACGCATGAAGGTATATTGAATATGGGGTAAGCACTTATAAGCTTTCTTGCTTCGGCCTACTCCTTTTGAGTTGTTGTTTTTTTCTTTGGTTTCACGTGTCAAATGTAAATATAATGTAAATATTGTAAATAACTGCTACAAAAATAAGTATATACACACATATACATATACACACACACACATTATATAATATATATATATATATATATATATATATATATACATATACATATATATAAATAATAAAAACCCTTTCATTGCTAACTTTCTGACCCAAAGTTACAGCAAAAACACACAAAAAATAGTATCTTTTAATTTTCAAATGATACATTTCTGTTCTTGCTGGTGCGGCCAGATGTCTGTGAAATATCACCAGAAGGAATTGATTCTAAGTTAATATTTGTTTCCGTTGTGGCAATTTTAGTAAAAACTCCCGTTGTGGGTGCTTCGGCACTAAAATGTGCTTGTAAACCACGCCCCGTTTTGGGCCGTGGTTTTGCGAAAGGTCAATTACTTGGTGATATCAGAACGACCGTTCTAGATGCTTCTAAAACCCAGAGTGACCGTTACTCTGCATTACCTTGCTTCACACACTTGTTCCAACAGCCGTCAGATTTGCATTTCTCACATCGTTTACAGTCTCTGTCAGTCTTGCACTCGTGACAGGCCTTCTTCATTGGAGGGGGACACGGTTTTCCTGGTTTGGGGAAAGACACATGATAATGTAAAGTTACTTACACCAAGTGTGCAATCACTCAATCAAGTTGTTGTGTATCAATATCACAACAGGAGTTGCCTCACAGGGCGGCACAAACATTAAAACAATGAAACAAAGGCAAATTTCCAAACAGATAATGTCTAAATAAGCAGGTCCTTAGGAAAAAGAAAAAAGTGTGGAGTATGGAATGGAAGTTAATTTGTAAAGCGCTTTTCACATGACACAAGTCACACAAAGTGTTTCACACAGAGTTAAAGATTTGTTCTTCCTTCACTCCACACACGGTGATGGTCAGTTACGTGTGTAGCTACAGTTTAGACTGACAGAAGTGCAGCTGCACACATCTGTGCCAATGGTCAACTCATGTAAGAGTTACTGTAAATCTGTAAATGTAACAGTGTATGGACTGCCCTGGATTAATATATATATTGAAATTTAAATCACGTTTTGTTTTGTTACTGTTAGATTCATGTTTTAAATCAGAAATACAGGATGTGATTATTGAGGAAGAAACTTTGCTATTTTAAGATAAATATTAATCTGATTGAAAAACCACCATTACTTGAAAGAAGGTACCTTCTTTGAAGATGGACAACTCCTGTACGACTGAGAACTTACACAGACACCATTACTTGAGCAACTTTATTATTTTTGATATAAATTCATTGTAAATCAGATATTGTGGATAATGTGTTTAACATGGTAAGTGACTGCTATGAAATCACTGTGTAATGAATTAGTGACATGCTGTATATACTGCCTTATTTTCTTATTACCATATGTCCACACACACTTCTTATTACAGCCATCCCAGCAGCATCTCTGGCCACGATTACAGTCACTGACTGTGACACAGTCGTCACACGGGTTGCTTGGGTTACCTAAAGACACATGAGAATGTAGGGTTCAATTTAAAACATGTCTTTGATTACATTCATTATGTCTTCTTGTTTAAAAAAGGTTCTTTAAGACATGGGTAACACATTTGACTTCCTCCTTCCTCAGAGGCGTCTCCAGATGTGCACGATACATTATGAGAGTGTAGTCTCCAGGCTTTCCAATGATGTGTAACACATGGAAATCTGATCATATTTGGAGACGTAGCGGCGATTTGAATTTAACAACTCTTAAAAGCTCAAAGGGCAGGAAAAGCTCTCCAAAGATTTGGGCAGTTCTCACCTCTCTCTGCTGCTCGAGTGACAATAGGGCTCATTTACATCTAAATAAAAGGTTTGTATACAGGTAATATATAAATAAATATGATCCGTAACCTGCACACACAGCTTTCTCTCTATAAGGTTAGGTATTGCATGCTTATTAGTTGTACCAGAGCCACAGAAAACACTAGGCCTAGTGATGTAGATAATGGACATAGTGCAGCCTACTCTTTCATTTACAGACAAAATCCTGCGTGTTTGTCCCATAGCTTCTGTGTCAGTGCTGCCTGTGTCAGCTCCGCCTCTGTGAGCTGCTGGAGCCTCAGGCTGAGACAGAGTTACAGGCTCCAGACATAACTGAAGTTATAACTTTAGAAAAGACTCCTGTACTACTTTAGTAATGCACATACACATGAGGGGAAAAGGCCCACATTGCTGTGCGTGATCCCATTGTTTACGTTTCACTGCACAAACCCAGCGTAACTGTATCTGACCATAAAACCGAAAATATGAAGCGGATCTCTCTCAAATAAGAAGTGGCTGAAAGCAAGGGATACGCTGACTACATTTATAGAGTAGTTTAAGTTTGTAGAGATCTTGATTTTGTGTAAATAGCAGATTCATTCACTCGTGGACTACATGACTGTCTCCCATGCAGAGAGATCATTAGTGATCACACTAGGGTTGCCACCTACGTCTGACAAAAAACCTGGACATTTCGGCAACCCAATCAACCATTTTGCTTACAAGCAGTGTCGCCCTTCACGCCTAACCCAAACAAAAATGACCCTTCTGCAGCCAAACTGGACATAACCTTGTGATGGAGCTATATTGGTTTTGCTTTAAGTATTTACTTTGTGGTTAATGTCCAGTGGTGGAAAGAGGACAGATAATTTGTACTTGCGTAAAAGTACAATTACATGGCTGACATTTTACTCAATTACAAGTACAAGAGTGAAGTATTAATAACTTCACTCTTCATAGTGAACTGGTCTAAATCGTTTATCTCTAACAAGAATTATCTTTGCACAGATTAATTAAAAAATACATCAAATATCATTCAGCAAAAGTGAGCCTTTTGATACATGAGGCCCAGTCCTAGTTTCAGCACAAGTTTAATATCAGACCTGGGGCAGTCTGTTTGAATAATAGACCTATGTTTAGATATCTCATACTATTTACCAAGCTACATTTCAACAACCACTATCCCTCAGTTAAGAATAATATAAGTCAAAGACAAACTGTCTCAAATGTTCTGTACTTAAAAAAGCGACAAAACACGACTAATGAGTGAAAAAGTGGCAAAGACAACAAGGCCAAAAAAAGAGATGAAAAAGTGACGAAAACAAATAACAAGCTGTAAAAGCAACAATAACGCAACAAAAGCCATGAAAGAGTGACAAAAAAATGCAACGAAAACATGACGAAACAAGGATGAAAGCGCAACAAAAACGTGACAAAAATGGACAAAAAAGCAATGATAAAAGCTACAAAAAGTGAAAGAAGCGTGACCAGTACGTGACAAAAAACAACAAAAAAGCAGTAAAAAACGACAAAAACATGACAAAGAAGAGACAAAAACAAGAGGCAAAAACACTTTGGGATGTGACTAAAACGCGGTGTAACGTGACAAAAAAAGTGTGTCACTTTTGTAGGTCTTAGCTTTCAAATTGCTCTCCAGTCGAGAAGCTTTGAGATTTGGGTAAAGCCGAACTGGAGAGAATGCACTTAAGAGGTTAATAATCTAGCCTGGGCAAATCTTGGATACGCAATAAGAAATAGGGAAAGGTACAACAAGTCAACAATATTAAAGGACTATTTGTTTTTAAATGTTTAAACAGCACCTACTATCATATTGAGCGGAGTTCAGATCCACGAAGACGAGCGCGATGATCAGGAGGCAGAGGACGGAGCGATCCATGTTGATCTCTGCTGCAGTCACATACAGACCTCACACACACGCTGGTATTTATTCACATGAACTTTATCAGAAGATAAAACCTGGAGACACAGTTATTTGGATGTGTGAATGTGCGCTTTGTCAGTCTCTTTATCTTGTGTAAGGCGCACTTGAGTCTGGGACACGCTGTGATAATGCGCAATAGACAATCTGGCAAAAGTATTTAAGTATTTAATTCACTTTAAATGTTTGTTGTGCAGCTCAACATCATTATCTGCATTTAACTGATTTGATCAATCAGAGGAACAGATAAACAGTAACAAACAAATGTCAAACTGTACTGAAGAGAAAGCCTTGAGAGATTAGATCTTTTTTTTTCACAGCCTATATGTGAAAAGTTTTGGTAAAGCCAAACTGGTGAAAATGCGCTCGGTTCATGTGGGGTTAGGAGGTTAAGCAGACTGATCATTATTTCAGTGTATTGTTCACATACAGTACATTACAATAATGTAATGGAAACAGCGGGACGTAGACACTTGGCCCCGGACAGGACAAGGGTTTCACCACGTCCGCTGCGCTGGGACTCGGGCAGGGAACAGGTACGGGACTACGAGCGCTAAAAAGGCATCCCTGGGAATCCCACATAGCACCAAACTGTCAGTCTAGTGTCTTTTTGTTACTTTGGATGTTGCGTTTGGGTTGATCTCTGGACGTCTCGCTCTGTCGACAAAACATCTCATAAAAGCAGCCGCCTGTTTCCACGCTATAATGCGCTCGTCTCCGAAGGTGTTTATTTGACAAGGCTGGATTTATGCAGGCGCTTACAGGGGCCCAACAGGTTGAAAGGCCCCTGGGCATAAGGAGAGAGTTCCCTCTCTCTTTACAGACTCCCTCACATGTAAGGCTTAATCAGATGACTTTGTGGTCACCTGGTCACTTGCTGTTGAAACACTCAAACCCATTTAATCTCTTTTTAAAAAGGCAATAAAAATCCTCGACAATAAACCTTATTAATTTCTTGCCTGGCCTGCCAAACGACATGCCTTTTCATAGATATTTCAAAGACATATAGTCTTGGAATAAGCATGATCTCAACAATTTCCCGGTGGGCGTGACTGACAGATGGCATCAACCAATTAGAGCAACGCAAGATACGTTGCAGTAACAAGCGGCAGGAAACCTTTCCAAAAACGTCCTTTTTTACGAGGAACGCTTCGAACGCTGTTTCTTGCTCCGGTTTTAGGGATTTCATATTTTTCAAAGGATTTAAAACAGACGAAAGAGCAGAAGAAAACTGTATTGGAGTGTATTGGCCACCGTCTGTTATGAATCAGGCTGAACCCAAAAACAGACACAGGAAAAACGGTGCAAAAAGGTGAGTATTTATTGAACGGAGCAGGACCAGGCGGGACAGCGCAAAAAGACAGGTGGCTGGAGAGCAGAGATCTGTAGCGGGATGGAAAAACAGGTAAGTATTCTTGGAAGGTATGTATAATAGGAAAAGGCTGGAACGTAGTACTGACTGTAGAGTGTTTTACAATCTGGCAGTGCTGAGCTCACTGGAGTGGACTTTTGAATCTCCTTGATTGCAGAGTGAAATCAGTTGAGGACTCTCCGGCACACCTGCCTTCACTCCTGCAATGAAAAAGAGGGAAGGAGCCAGCCACTCAGGGAGTGGCAGATGAGGCCTGAGGTGCTTGAGGGGCTGTGACAGTACACCCCCCCCCCCCAGTCTACAGACACCTCCTGGCGGCCTATCACGCTTCTCCGGATGGTTCTGATAGAACCCCCGGATCAAGGAAGGGTCCAAAATGTTCCGACGAGGTACCCAACACCGTTCTTCCGGACCGTAACCCTCCCAATCCACCAAAAACTGAAGACCCCCGGCGCCGGAAATCAAGAACCCGCCGAACAGTATAGGCAGGGTGGTCATCGATCACCATGGAGGAGGCCGAGGAGGAACTGAAGGGCACAGGGGTCTGGACAGGACAGGCTTGACCATGGACACATGAAAGGTAGGATGAACCTTCAGTGAAGTGGGAAGTTAAAGACGCACCGCTGAAGGGTTGATAACACTCTCCACCTCAAATGGCCCGATAAACCTGGGAGAAAGCTTCTTAGACTCCACCTTGAGAGGTAAGTCTCGTGTGGAGAGCCATACCTTATGCCCAGGAGCGTATGAAGGAGCAGGTGTGCGTTGACGGTTAGCCTGGCTCTGGGACCGTGTAGAGGCGCGCACAAGAGCTGAACCTGCCCGAGTCCAGGTCTGGTGACACCGCCGCATGTGGTCCTGGACAGAGGGAACTGCTAGTTCCTGCTCCTGGTCTGCAAATAGGGGTGGCTGGTAACCGTAACAACATTCAAAAGGAGACATACCCAAAGAAGAGTTCAACTGAGTGTTATGGGCGAACTCCACCCAGGGCAGATGTGAACTCCAACTGGAAGGACTGGCGGACGACACAGCACAATGCCACCTCCATCTGCAGGTTAGCTCGGTCAGTTTGTCCATTAGTCTGGGGTGGTATCCAGAAGAGAGGCTGACATTAATATTAAGAGCGGAACAGAAGGCACGCCATACCTGGGAGGTGAATTGGGAACCCCTGTCAGATACAATGTCCGAGGGAATACCATGCAACCTGAACACATGTTTCACCAACAAGTTGGCGGTCTCTCTAGAAGAAGGCAGTTTAGGGAGGGGAACGAAGTGTGCAGATTTAGAAAACTTGTCAACAATGGTAAGAACCACTGTATTGCCATTAGACGGAGGTAGCCCGGTAACAAATCCAGCGAGATGTGAAACCAAGGACAGCTAGGGATTGGCAAAGGCTGTAAAGACCTGAGGGCTTGTTAGAGCTCTTGTTTTGACAACATACTGTACAAGCCGAAACAAAGTCTTTAGTATCCCTCTCCATAGACGGCCACTAGAACCTGCGCCGGAGAACTTCAAGGGTGCAGGCAACTCCCGGGTGGCAGGTTAAGAGGGTACAGTGGGCCCACTGGAGAACATTAGACCGGATGGGATCAGGAACAAGGAACCTGGTGGGTCGTTGCCAGGATCAGGGTGGGTTTGCTGGGCATGTCTAACCAGCGACTCAATTTCCCAGGAAACAGTGGCTATAAAACGGGAAGCAGGCAAAATCGGATCGCTATCGTAATGGGGGAGTCCGCAGAATACATGCGAGACAAGGCATCTGGCTTAATGTTTTTTGATCCAGGGCGATAGGTCAAGGAAAAATTAAACTGATCAAAAAAGAGTGCCCATCTAGCCTGTCTGGAATTCAGCCGCTTGGCTGTTTGAATGTACGTCAGGTTCCTATGCTCTGACCAGACGATAAAGGGGAGATTTGAACCCTCAAGCCAGTGTCGCCACTCTGCCAGTGCTAGTTTTATAGCCAGAAGCTCTCGATTGCCGATATCATAGTTTCTCTCTGTGGAAGACAGCTTACGAGAAAAATATGCACAAGGATGCAGCTTTTTATCAGTGGGGCAGCGTTGAGAGAGTACTGCACCCACCCCAGAGTCCGAAGCATCCACCTCAACTATGAACTGGAGTTTAGGATTAGGTTGAACCAACACCGGGGCAGTGCAGAACCTTTGCTTCAACTCCATGAAGGCCACTTCAGCTTCAGAGGTCCAAGCGAAAGGGGTCAAGGTTGAGGTGAGAGCTGTCACAGGGGCTGCAAGAGTGAAGTTGCGTATAAACCTCCTGTAGAAATTTGCAAATCCCAAGAAACGCTGCAGCTCCTTATGGCTGGAAGAGGATGGCCATTCTCTGACAGCCGTGACCTTGGTTGGGTTCATCTGCACTTGACCCTGGGCGATGATGTATCCTAAAAAGGCAACAGAGGGGGCATGAAACTGACACTTCTCGGCCTTAACAACTTGTTCTCCAGGAGCCTCTGAAGAACCATCTTAACATGGGCCTCATGGGTTTCAAGGTCTTTTGAAAAAAAAAACAGACATCAATGTAAACAAAACCAAATCTTCCAATAAAGTCACGTAATACATCATTTACCATGGCATCACAAGATACTCGAAATGGCCTAGCGGGGTATTAAAGGCCGTCTTCCACTCATCTCCCTCTCTGATGCGAACCAGATGTTAAGCGTTGCGGAGGTCCAACTTTGTGAAGATGGTAGAACCACAGAGAGGGGTGAAGGCAGAGTCGATTAACAGAAGTGGATACTTATTCTTAACAGTGATCTTATTCAGGGCCCAGTAATCAATGCATGGTCTCAGTGACTTGTCCTTAAGAAAAAACCAGCACCCACCGGTGAGGAAGATGGTCTTATGAGTCCTGACGCCAGCGATTCTTGGACATATTTCTCCATAGCCTCCTGCTCCGGAGTGAAGAGGTTGTAAAGACGACTGCTGGGCAGCGGAGCCCCAGGAAGAAGCTCGATGGCACAGTCATAGGGCCGGTGAGGTGGCAAAGACTGGGCCTGGTGTTTACTGAACACCGCACCAAGGTCATGATAAATGGGAGGAACCGTTGATAGGTCAGGAACTTCTGGAACAGGTGCAGACTCAGAACAAACACGGGGTAAAGCAGATTTCAGACAATTTGAATGGCAAAATGTGCAGCACGAAAATATTTTACCAGTTGCCGAATTTACATGAGGGTTGTGCAACTTCAACCAAGGCAAGCCCAAAACAAGAGGTGAGTGGTTACAATCAAAAATGTGAAAACTTATATATTCCTTATGATTACCTGAGAGGTGCAGGCACACTGGGGAAGTCCTTTCTGTAACTTGGGCTAGGATTTGGGCGTTGAGCGCCTTAGCTTCCAGGGGTGTCTCCAGCGGCTGTGCTTCTAGTCCCAACTGATAAGCTACTTCACGATCCATAAAACTTTCATCTGCTCCAGAGTCAAGGAGAACTGGAAGAGTTAAATTACGGCCATGTAAATGAGCGTGCCCTCACGCCTTGGTTTAGAGGGAGATGAGCAGTGGGTTTGGCTCAACAGTATATCTCCCACTACTGCTGAGCCGGGCCTTTTGCTGGCCGGACAGGACAGGAGGATATAAAATGTCCAAACTGACCACAGTAGAGGCAGCTCCGTGTGTTGAAGCGGCGTTGTCGCTCCTCAGGATTCAGATGGGCACGACCTAGCTGCATCGGTTCAGGGTCAGATTGTTGAGAAACAGCAGGAGGAGCGAAAATGGTGGTCGGAGGAAAACATGAATGGAGCGACTTACTAAGGAAAGCTGTCTTACCAGCTCTTTCTTGTCGATGCTCCCGTAAGCGGTTATCCAACCGAATAGCGAGATCGATGAGGTCATCGAGGTTGTAAGGCTCCTCTCAACTGGCCATCTCATCCTTCAGGGTGTCAGACAGGGCGTTAAGAAACGCACCTTGCAGTGCCTCCTCATTCCATCCACTTTCAGCTGCAAGAGTTAGAAACTCAATGGCCAGCTCAGCTACACTACGGCTTCCTTGGTGAAGGGAAAGCAGCCTCTTAACCACTAATAGGGTGATTAAAAACTTGCTTCATCGCTGCAGTAAACGCCGAGTAGGATGAACAAACTCGAGCCTGTTTTTCCCAGATAGCTGAAGCCCAACTGAGAGTGTGACCACGTAGACAACCGATAAGGTAACAGATCTTTGCACGGTCATTGGAATAAGTCAGGGGCTGTTCAAAAATTAGAGAGCATTGTGTCAAAAAAGACTTACAAGTTCCTAGGTCCCCGTTGTATGGAGCCGGCGGAAAGGTGAGTATTTATTGAACGGAGCGGGACCAGGCAGGATGGAGCGGGACCAGACGGGACGGAGCGGGACAGAGCGGGACCAGGCGGGATGGAGCGGGGCCAGGCGGACAGAGCGGGACCAGGCGGGACGGAGCGGGACCAGGCGGGACGCAGCGGGACCATGCGGGACGGAGCGGGACCAGGCGGGACGGAGCGGGACCAGGCGGGACGGAGCGGGACCAGGCGGGACGGAGCGGGACCAGGCGGGACAGAGCGGGACCAGGCGGGACAGAGCAAAAAGACAGGCGGCTGAAGAGCAGAGATCTGTAGCGGGATGGAAAAACAGGTAAGTATTCTTGGAAGGTACGTATACTAGGAAAAGGCTGGAACGTAGTACTGACTGTAGAGTGTTTTACAATCTGGCAGCGCTGAGCTCACTGGAGTGGACTTTTGAATCTCCTTGATTGCAGAGTGAACTCAGTTGAGGACTCTCCAGCACACCTGCCTTCACTCCTGCAATGAAAAAGAGGGGAAGGAGCCAGCCACTCAGGGAGTGGCAGATGAGGCCTGAGGTGCTTGAGGGGCTGTGACACCATCTTTAATGTTTTGGAAGATTACGTGATGGTGACAGGTGACGGGTAGATATGGGTAAAATCGTGAAATGATTGGCTGTGAGCAGCCGCCCAGACGGTTCTTCTTTTGAACAGAAAGGAGGAGTGTCTGACAGGCCAGGAAAATTCATTTCATCACTGCACTGTTTTAGATGAGCATAGTTTACTCAGTTTTGATAATTTTGTTCATTTTAAAAATTCATGTTTGATATACAAAGTTTTGCACAATCTAGCGCCTCCTCCACTTCGGGACTTCGTAAAAGTTAAGACTGTGAGTGGTATGGGCACTAGGGCCACAGCTCGAGGAGACTGCGAGGTACCACACAGACGCACCACTTTCGGTCAAACTGTGTCTGTAAAGGGGACGCACTATTGGAATAGGCTTCCTCTGTCCATAAGAGACTGTCCATCACTGGTCACTTTCAAATTGCACCTCAAACAATGGATGAAAGACAATCAACTGTGCAACCAATTTTAATCCGGCCTCATATATATATATATATATATATATATATATATATATATATATATATATAAATATATATTTATGCCTTCCTGTAATTGAATGCAAATGTAATTAGGCCCGAGCGCCATCAGGGCCGGCGAATGGGCTCTTGTAATCGTATAGAGTGCGCGGAGCGAAGCGGAGCGCACTCCCCCAAAGTGCGCGGAGCGCACAAAACGAGCGCGAAGCGCTCGCCTCTTCTCAAACATGCACTAACGTCACATGTATCAGAAACGAACATTGTAATTGGACGGTGCGCGGAGCGAAGCGGAGCGCACTCCCCAAAGTGCGAACAAAACGAGCGCGAAGCGCTCCCTCCTCTCAAACACTCACTAACACACTCCTCTTGTCGTGCACGTCCCGTGCACATACATATATAATGCAAAAATCAACATTGTAATGTACAGAGCCATAAAAGTGATGTCACTTCCTCTTCCCCTGGGTAAGGACGGTCAAATTGGGCAAATGCTGCTGAAGCTCTAGTTCACTAACTGCATAGAGATCTAACAGTTGACCCATGAAAGGTTAAGGATCAGGAGCTAGTGTTAGTACTTAGAGGCTACAATTTAAGGGTTTCGGAATCAGCCTAAGACATAGCGGCTTTTCATTGGCAAATTAGCGGGGCCAACAACCAGTGTTGGGGTCAAAAGGAAAGAGTTACAAAAATGTATTACTTACTGTTACTTGAAAAAAAAAAGTGGAAATATATTACATTTATTACATTTTTTTTTAAGTGCATTTAAATGGTATTGATGTACGTACAAAAAAATGCCAAACTGTCCCCAATAAAATGCAGCACCAAATCAAGTTCACACACTGGTGTATAAGATCTGCAGTCTTTAGTTAATGTTGTCAAACAAAACACGAGAGAATGGGGGAAAGCGAAGGAAACGTGATATATAATACAAACATATTACATTTTTAAAGCTGTATATACTGTAGAATATATTACAGTTTTAAAGTAACTTGCCCAACACTGCCCACAATACTACACGTATAAGAAGTAACTAAACCTGCTTTCTCTGAGAGTTCTCACTATAATTGTTTTTTATATACATCATTCTCTGCACATCTGAACCAAGGACAGTCCGCTGTTGTTCAGCCGCTGTTGACATTTCTCTGTAGATAATTCTATCTGGGACTGGTGTCATCTGAGATTTGTCCTTCACTACGATTATCAGTTTCCTTCAGCAAACACACACACATACACTGTCTCACAAAGATGCCTTATGATAAAGCCATGGCCAAGTCGTCTCATCTAAAGCCTCACTGACATTCTTGATCATCACTGACCCAAAAGGAAGTTTTGACGGCTAACAGAATGTGCCTACAGGTGAAACTCAGAAAATAAGAATATCGTGAAAAAGTTCATTTATTTCTGTAATGAAGCTTCAGCACAAATTCAACCTGGAAGACGTACCTGCAGCCTTCATTCATCGCCTTATCAACGGCAGCCTTTACCAATCACGGCCCCAGCTACAGCCGCACCTTCACGACAGCCAATCATCGCGGCTGCTCATGCTGCGTCAGCATACTTTAATGACTGCTTTAATGTGGTTGCGTGGCATGGATGCTCTCAGCCTGTGGCTCTGCTGAGGTGTTATGGAAGACCAGGATGCTTCAACCAGAGGAATATGACATTTGAAGCCCATGTCCAGGATCCGTCTGTGTGTGGAGGCTCTTGATGCAACCGCATTAAAGCGGTTGCAGTTAAGTACAGATGCATGATTATAGTTTCAGAGGACCCACATTTCTTTGTTTAAAATCATTTTCATTTTCATTGATTTCATGTAATATTCTAATTTTCTGAAATTTTCATTTTGGGGTTTTTACAAGCTGTAAGCTTTAAAACAAACAAAGGCTTGACATGTGTCACTTTGCATGCCATGAGTCTATATCATATATTAGTTTCACATTTTAAACAGAATGACAGAAATAAATGAACTTTCACAATATTCTAATTTTCTGAGTTTCACCTGTATTTGTAGGAACAGGATCACAGCTAAAAGCATTTCTTTAAAACTAAAAACATGTACAATAGGCCAGGATGAATGAGAGTGTGTTTGAGAGTGCGCATGGGGGACGACGGATGGAAATTAGCCCAAGGCTACAATCCGGTGTGGCTTGTTTACATGCATGAGACACATGTATGTTCATTAACATGCACTGTCCCGACCAAATAAACCAATAAATAAATAAATAAGGGGTTTTACGCTAACAAATGGCAAAATAGTGCCACCGTCTGAACAAATTCAGCAAGACGTTTATTTAAGTTTTCTTGTGTTTTCTAAATCTTATTTTATTCGTGGTTTACGTTAAAATGTGGACAGGAAGTTTGCTACAAACATTCCGTGCACAGAGCCTTTTGTCATTTTGCTGAAGTTTGCTTTAAACTTACGTTCATTTGTGAAGATTCAGTTCACGATTTAACCTCTTAACCCCCACATGAACTGAGCACATCTTCTCCAGTTTGGCTTTACCCAAATCTAAAAGCGACGAAAAGGGCTGGAAAAGCAACAAAAACGTGACAAAAACACAGAAAAACAGCATTAAAAAACGACTGAAGAGTGATGAAAAGCAACAAAAATTAACAAGAATCCACGAAAACGCGACAAAAAGTGATAAAAAATGCAATGAAACAGTGACAGAAAAGCGTCGACAATGCGACAAAAAAGTTATGATCAGATTTGCAGGAGTTACTCTGGCCTAGAGGCTGTAAACTCTCCAGTCGAGAAGCTTTTAGATTTAGGTGAAGCTGAACTGGACAAAATGCACTCAGTTCAGGTGGGGGTTAAGAGATTAAACACAGGAGCATTAACATTGAGAGAAGACTGATATAATGTGCCTTGCGAAAGTACTAATACACTTTGAACTTTTGCACATTTTGTCATATATACAACCATAAACTTAAATATTTTATTTTGAATTTTTTTTTACTGAAAGTTCACACACAAGTAACAGACAACTGTGAAGTGAAAGCAAAATGATACATGATTCTGTTATTTTTCAAAAAATAGAAAAGTGAAAAGTGGGGCGTGCATAAGTATTCATACAGCTTTTTCTGAGTGCATTAAATTGCCTTTATAACATTCCTAATGACTGCAGAATGTTCACACCTTGCCCTAAGCATTACATAGAGGCCACCTGTGTGTAATCTACTCTCAGTATAATTCCAGCTGTTCTGTGAGGGCCTCAGAGCTATGGTCAGAGTGTACAGTCGGTGCCACTTTGTTTTGTCGCCTCCCGCGCGTGAAACACACGTGGTGTCACGTGTGAATCACGCGTCTTTTTTTTTTTTTTCCCCAGTGGCTGCAATGACCCAAACAACCACCAGGTGGCACTTGTGAGCTCTTTCTTCTCTCTTCACCGCCTGGTACACGCGGATAATGGAGCACAGCAGAGATAATGGTTTTCACTCATAACCCTACTCTTTTATAACATATTATAAGCCTTGTATATCTCGCATTGTAATAGCCTACATGTTTGTGCTGTAGCTGTGTCGGCGAATTACTCGCTCAGGTAATGACTTATAAGTCCGCATGGAAACAGTATTTTGACAGTGAGAATACGGTGGCCTCATGGGTAGAGTACCTGGCTCTAAATAATCTTAGTGTTCTTTTCGTGGGTTCGAACCCCGGGCACTGAATGCTGTTTATTTTGCCTTTTCTCTTCAACGTGGATACATATAGCAAAAAGTGGCAGATAATGCAGCGACATGCTCTATTTCATGAGACACAAAACATGGAGAGAAATGATTAAATATACAAATGATTCTTTTGCTAAACAGCCCTAAACCGGCCCCATTCATTTTCAATGGTAGTGCTAAACCACTGCCCTCCTTGCAATTACACGTTTGGCCTGCGGCGTCGCTGTCCCGGCGGCTCCGTTTTTGCTAGTAATTTTCCAGTTCTGGCATTGGCGTCCCGTCCCGTGAGTAACAAACGGTAAGCAACTTTTCTTCCCAGATTGGGTAATCTTTTCACTGTTTTAGTCATTTAAGTTTGCAAAACACTCTGATAGATTGTCTTTAGAACAGACATTTGAGTAGTTTTTATGGTTAAGTTACTGTCATGCTGTTTCAACGTAGCTTTATTTTTCATTATGTTTGATGCCCTTACTCAGTGTAGAACACTTTTTTTTTATCACTACTATTTCATTATTACCCTTTTCACTACTTTACACGTAAGTTGAGTGTGTTTAATTGTTTACAGTAACGCGGTTGCGATGTATTGACTCGATCAGTCACATGTAGTAATTCTACGCTAAAGCTAACATTTATTCCTGGATTTGTCAGGGTTTTTTATGATTTTGGTTAATATGGTACTTTTGTTTATCATCCTTTAGTTTTAGGGCTCAAATCAATAAGTACGTGCGTAAACAATGTTACAGTAGACCCAAAGTCGGAGTTTTTTTTATTTTTATTGTTGTTCACTCGACTGCAACTTGGATTAAAAGCTTTTTGTGTTACGTTTATATTTTGATTTATTGCTGTCATGTACTGTAACGTTATGAGTTAGAGTAATAAAATACAAAGCTACTCACAAATCAAGTTATTTCATTCACGTTGTTATCCTGATTGTTTTGTTTGTGTACTAATTAAATTGAGGCATATATTTTGTATTTTTTTATAATGCTTTGTAATATTTGGTTGAGTGGTATCATGATAAACAACTAATCTAATGGAATTAGATATATTACTTGTACTTCAACATTTAACATCTTATAATGATGTAATTATAGTAGTTTGATTGGTGAATGATTGCACACTATGTTCTTTTAGTTGTTGTTTTTTTTAAATTAATATTTCATGGTTTCTGATTACAATTTCTTGTGTCATTTCAGAGAAATGAAGAAGACAGTTGTTTTCCCCTGGCCGAGTCAATGTGTTTTCCGCAAGGGCCCAACGACCACGTTCCGGTCACTTTCTGCTTTGTTCCTCTCATGTGTGTTCTGCCAAAGTCCAAGTGACTATGAATTGATACCATCTGCGATGAGGGTAAGTGACTTTTTTATTATGCATGGTTGTGAATATGTGTGAAGTGGTGAGTGCTGTTTTGTATTTTAACATTTGATGTGAGTGCTTCCCCTCCTCAAATTATGTTTATTCTGGATAATGTGAAACGTTAAATAATCTCAAAACATGTCAGCAAACGAGCAGGAGAAGTAACAGCTGAATGCTGTGTGTTCATTTTACTAACATTTGGTTAAACTGTAAATGATTTAACAAAAATAAAAACTAATTGCAGTTTCTTCTCTATAGCTGCTTAGTCCGTGCCCATTGCCCTGGAGGAATCAGGAGATGGTCCACCCAAAACACTTTACAATAACTCAGTGTATAACTACAGCTCAGCCTTTACAGTGGATACTTTAACCTCTCTCCTCTCTCCAGCTGTTCCAGCTGCGGTGCCTCTGAAGTCCCCTCTGCCTCTTCCACAAGAGCTTAAGTTTCTGCTTCCTGAGGCAGAAACACCTCAGTTCCAGGTCTGTTTTTGTGATACATTTCTTACATACCACGATGCACTTCTGTATTTAATTTTTTTAATGTTTACTCCCAGAAACTCTTTCCCCTTCTGATACTCCTCCTACAGCGCTCATTCAGCCCGACTCAGAGCCTTCCAATGAAGAAAGACAGCAAAGTGAGAATGTCATTTCAGGTTTCCCCCTCAACGATTACAGTACATCAATCAATCAGATTATTTCTAAAGTGCTTCACAACCAAAGCTGTGCTGTGCACAAACAAAGCACCATATTATTGATATAATTAATGACACATTTAATAACAAACCCAAGTTAAACATGAAGTAGATTATTGCAAGAGACACATTGCTTTCTGCTGTTGTTCATGTGTGGCCTATCTATAAGGTGGAGGAGTGGGAAAATGGTATAAGTGCTCAGACGAGTATAATTGAATAAAGCTTTTTTTTTTTTCATCATTTAGCCCGTCCAGCCATCCAGCGTCCAGTCCAGCCCACAGCTGCAGTCAATAGGCCACCTCCTCCGCTGCTTCCCACTGAGCAGGACTCAGCGAGTGGAACTGCTCTCACCAGGCTCTTCAGCTTCTCTTCTTTAATCCTGTGCCATGTACTACTACTGCTGCGACAGCTCCCACAGCCGCTGCTGCTCTGGCTTCCTCTGTAGACGCTGACGCAAAACCAGGCTCCACATCCAAGTTAGGTAACAGCCCACTAGCTATGTCAAAACAATGTATAGTTTAATCAAATATAAAATAGATGACATTCGTATTCTATTTCTCTTTGTGCCTAGAGCCCACACCTCTGCTGCTCCGCTGCCCATCAGCCTTCTCCATCCGCAGCCCGTACCGGACCAGTGAAGACAGGAGGGAGGGTTTTGTGTTGGACCACAAGCGCTGGCCTGCTCCCATGAAGGCAGTTATTGATGGTCGTCTCAATAAACACCGCGGACAGAAGGACATGCTGAAAATTGTGGATCAGGAGTATGCCACACTTGTCCACAACTCCAGCTCTGATCCCAACAGCCTGCTGCACCCAACCACCAGATTAGACATATCACAATACATCAACACACCTGCAAACAACTAAACACATCCTCATCACTGAACACCAGTCCGGAAAACTTGAGGAAACACAGACACTGTGGCAGTCTCTCACAGCAGGTAGCACAACGGTGCCTGTCACCATGCCGCCTGCCACTGTGAATCCCCCCCCCGCTCTTTCAGTCGCCTCATCTCTCACTCAACACGCCATTGAGAAGATTGTGCTAGACATCATGGAGAAGCAGCAGCCAGCCCCTGAGCTAAAGAAGCCAAAAAATGTTTGTCTTGTGTATATGTTTATATGTTTATATAGTAAACTGACCTTTAAATAAAGTGAAATTAGTCCTTTATTATGCATACCTGGTTCATATATATATCCAATATCTATTATTACATCTATTATGCCCTTATTCAGTATAGTACGTTTTTTTTATCACTACTACAGTATGTCATTACTCCTTTTCACTACTTTACACGTAAGTTGAGTGTGTTAAAGGAGACATCTACGCTCCACCCGCCGCCCTGATTTCTCAGGCCTATTTACAAATGAATAGACCCTGCGTTTTCACACCTCTGGGGGGAGGGGGTCATGCAGTAGGTCTAATGACATAAATTAACCTCCTAACCCCCACCTTAACTGAGGGCATTTTCTCCAGTTCAGCTTCACCCAAATCTAAAAGCGTATGGCAGCACGTGGCGCGACCCATGCAAAATCATTACTGCCATGTTCGCAATTCAATAAAGTGTGCAGGCCGTACATGTGCAGCTGTTGCTTTTGTACCTATGGATTACATTGTATTCCACTGAACTATGGCCTTTTATTATTTACCTTAATATAGGAACTATTAGATTTAGAACAAACAAATAAATGTTCAGTGTGGGCAAATTTTGGCAAATACAGCAGTTATGCAGTACAATATTGTTTAAAATCAATAAAATATACATTTTGTTGAAATACTTTTGATTTTTATCAGAGTAAAATAGTTAAACTTCTTCGTATTCTATTACTTAGAAATAGCATTCAATACTAACACGTTTAAACATAAAATAAAAACATAAAAGTTTAAGAGTTTGGCCTGAGCGGGATTCGTACCCCGGTCGCTGATGGGAGAGTCATTCATAATCCCGTTTCGCCACAGAGGCGGTGTTTGATTACTTTGACATTTTCAGTATAGAAAATGGGCTCGGTTCAGGTGGGAGTTAAGAGGTGTGGTGGGGCTTTAGCATGAACCGCGCCGACATTTGATCTGGTTGCAATTTCTTTGCTATCTGTCATAAAGTGAAAGGAGCCTGTGCGTCCTTTATTTAGGACAAGACATTTTTAATAGCCTATCACTGAGGTGAGTTTTGCGGAGACCGGTACACGTGGAGCTTGATAAACATGTAAACTTAAAAAAAATAAAATACTCACGGGTTACTAAGTATTGTAAAAAAATGTAAATGTCAAAAAAATGTAATCATTTATTAATAATTTAGTAGAAGCTTTCAACACTGGAGTATATGTTTGGTTCAGGTGGGAGTTGAACCCTGCTCATTCTGCACCAGAAACTTGCGCGTTATGACTGAGCTATTAAGCCACAGGGTAATCATATTTATTTTAGGTTATAAACTGGTGTTCACTGAATAAAGATTATGAAAATTAAAGCACAACATTGGGGGTGCTCACAAAAAATTACATTTTTGGGGCGATTAGATAACATAACATACATAAACTGGGATTAGTGCCCATTCATAACGTGATGCAGCCAGTGAGTGCGTTTGAATACAGCAGTAGCAGACAGTGCGGGCATACTTTAACACCACTGTTAATTGTGGGATTAATTGGACAGAGATGTTTGATTTCATTTACAAAACCTTACCTGTTCAGTCGATTGTCATTGACAACTATATTATTAACAGTGATATTGTTGCACAACCAAAATAGCGTGTTTAAAAAGGAATATGAAATCAATGCAAGGATATTTATTTTGTCACAGATTATACAAGATATTTACATGAATACATACAGTATATGAAACAATAAAAATGTAAAAAAAAAAAAAAGAAAAGAAAAAAAAGGCACGGAGCAAAAGTGCCTCAGACGGGAGTCGAACCCCGGTCTACTGCGTGCCAGTCTGTTGCACTCACCATTACCCCAGCATACTCACACTGACCAGGCAAAGTTTACAAGCAGTTTTATAGCTCAGTTTACGGCGCCGGCAGAGCTGAAGTGGACTTCACCTGCCACCTTGTGGCGATAAGATGTATTATATTTCACGCAACTGCGTGACACACGGAAAGCGGGAATGAGGACGACAAAACAAAATGGCATTGACTGTATTGGTCACTAAACAACATCATGAAGGCCAAGAGCACACCAGAGAGGTCAGGGATAAAGCTGTGGAGAAATTTAAAGCAGCGTTAAGTTATACAAAGGTTTCCCAAGATTTGAACATCTCACAGAGCACTGTTCAATCCATCATTCGGAAATGGAAAGAGTATAGCACCACTGCGAACTTGCCAAGACACGGGCATCCACCTAAACTAACAGACCGATCAAGGAGAGCACTGGTAAGAAATGTAACCAAGTGCCCCAAGACTCTGGAGGAACTGTGACGTACTGCCGCTGAGCTGGGGGGAATCTGTACATGGGACAACTATAAGTCGTTCTCTACACAAATGTGGCCTTCATGGCGAGTGGCAAGAAGAAGCCATTATTGAAAGGAGGCCATAAGAAATCCTGTTTGAAGTTGCTAGAAGTCATATGGAGGACACAGCTACCATGTGGAAGAAGGTGCTTTGGTCAGATGACACAAAAACTGAACTTTTTGGCTCAAATACAAAACGTAATGTATGGAGCAAACCTAACACTGCTCATCGTCGTGAGTGCACCATCCCCAGTGTCAAATATGGTCGGGGGAGCATCATACTATGGGACTGCTTTTCCTTAGCGGGGACTGGGAAGATTGTAAGAATAGTTGGGAAGATGGATGGAGCCCAAATACAGGGACATTTTGGAGGAAACCTGCTGGAGTCAGCAAGAGAATTGAGGCTGGGGCGGAGATTCACCTTCCAGCAAGACATGACCCTAAACACAAAGCTAAATCTACAATGGAATGGTTTAAAAACAAACATATTAATGTGTTAGAATGGCCCAGTCAAAGTCCTGACCTAAATCCTATTGAAAATCTGTGGAAAGACCTGAAAACTGCTGTTCACAAACACTCTCCTTCTAATTTGACAGAGCTTGAGTTGTTTTGTAAAGAGGAATGGGCTAAAATGTCAGTCTCTACATGTGCAAACCTTGTAGAGTCATACCCCAGAAGACTTGCTGCTGTTATTGCAGCAAATGGAGGTTCCACAAAGTATTAATTCATACGGTATGAATACTTATGCACGCCCCACTTTTAACTTTTCTATTTTTTGAAAAATAACAGAATCATGTATCATTTTGCTTTCACTTCACACTTGTCTGTTACTTGTGTGTGAACTTTCAGTAAAAAATTCAAAATAAAATCTTTACGTTTAGGGTTGTAAACATGACATAATGTGTAAAAGTTCAAGGTGTATTAGTACTTTCGCAAGGCACTGTATGAACCGCTAAACCCATGACAGATTCATTCATATTTCATAACATGTTTGCAAATCCAAGGTAAGTCATGAATCTAAGCTCTTTATAATACAGTATACTCAGTGGCGTGGCGTGGGCTCTCAGACAGGGCCTTCATTAGAAACCTATGTGTTCACGCAATCAAACACATTTGCCGTAAACTAATCGACAACAGACGTATGGATAAAA
This sequence comes from Neogobius melanostomus, assembly GCA_007210695.1. Taxonomy (NCBI): domain Eukaryota; kingdom Metazoa; phylum Chordata; class Actinopteri; order Gobiiformes; family Gobiidae; genus Neogobius; species Neogobius melanostomus. The sequence continues at coordinate 752,862 of VHKM01000463.1, forward strand.
CTGTCTTTTTACGTGGCGTTTGTTCGCTAAACGATGTATCAACAACACAAACCATTTCTTCATTGTGAGATCAATAAAGGCTTATCTTAACCAGAGCAGCGGTGCCTCTGCCCCCAAACAAAACCTTCAGGAACACTCCTACTAGTTTAAGTTACAACCGGACGTTCGACTTTTTGGCCGTGCATTGATTTTTTTGTTCGTGGAGAATGTAGTTGTGGTGTTCAGATCATCGCGCACTCAACGTACAACCTTTAAGTGAAACGTTGTTCACTCGGAGGCTGGTCAGACGTGAGGCTGTCGCTTCATTCCTAAGTTGTAAGACCAACCTGCAATAACCGTACAGACCGAGGGTTCCATGAGGGCTTCAGACGAACTTTGCAAACTGCACACGGTCTGTATGTTGTGTGAAACCAACGCCGTGCATTAGCCTATATATTTGGTCCTTGAATACAGAGAAGGCATGTTTGAGCAGTATGACACACTTTCCCATTTAAGCCACATGGCTAATTTGCATACTGTAGCTTTATGAAACTGTTGAGATAAAATAAGGCTAAAGGAAAATGTGATGGATCATTTGGATTTTTCTTTTTTTTTCTCCTTAAACGTCTTTATTTGGACACTATGTTGTTTGCATAGGCAATACAGTAGGTGGCTGTATGCGCTTTTGTTTGTCTGCCAATAACCTTAAAGAAGAAGAACAGCAGCTGTTGGTGATGTCACTTCCCCTTCCCCTGGGTAAGGACGGTGGAATTGGGCAAATGCTGCTGAAGCTCTAGTTCACTAACTGCATAGAGATCTAAGAGTTGACCCATGAAAGGTTAAGGATCAGGAGCTAGGGTTAGTACTTAGAGGCTACAATTTAAGGGTTTCGGAATCAGCCCAAGACGTAGCGGCTTTTCATTGGCAAAATCCCGGGCCCAATGACCAGTGTTGGGGTCAAAAGGAAAGAGTTACAAAAATGTATTACTTTGACAGTATATAAGGAATATAACATACTGTACATTGTTACTTGAAAAAAAAAAGTGGAAATATATTAGTTATTACATTTTAAGTAACTCGAGTTACAAGTACATTTAAATGGTATTGATGTACGTACAAAAAATGCCAAACTGTCCCCAATAAAATGCAGCACCAAATTAAGTTCACACACTGGTGTATAAGATCTACAGTCTTTAGTTAATGTTGTCAAAACAAAACACGAGAGAATGGGGGAAAGCGAAGGAAACGTGATATGTAATATAAACATATTACATTTTTAAAGCTGTATATACTGTAGAATATATTACAGTTTTAAAGTAACTTGCCCAACACTGCCCACAATACTACACGTATTAGTAACTAAACCTGCTTTCTCTGAGAGTTCTCAACTATAATAAATAATAGTTTTTTATATATATCATTCTCTGCACATCTGAACCAAGGACAGTCCGCTGTTGTTCAGCCGCTGTTGACATTTCTCTGTAGATAATTCTATCTGGGACTGGTGTCATCTGAGATTTGTGCTTCACTTTCAATTATCAGTTTTCTTCAGCAAACACACACACATACACTGTCTCACAAAGATGCCTTATGATAAAGCCATGGCCAAGTCGTCTCATCTAAAGCCTCACTGATAATCACTGACCCAAAGGGAAGTTTTGACGGCTAACAGAATGTGCCTACAGGTGAAACTCAGAAAATTAGAATATTGTGAAAAAGTTCATTTATTTCTGTAATGAAGCTTCAGCGCATATTCAACCTGGAAGACGTACCTGCAGCCTTCATTCATCGCCTTATCAACGGCAGCCTTTACCAATCACAGCCCTAGCGACAGCCGCACCTTCACGACAGCCAATCATCGCGGCTGCTCATGCTGCGTCAGCATACTTGAATGACTGCTTTAATGTGGTTGCGTGGCATGGATGCTCTCAGCCTGTGGCTCCGCTGAGGTGTTATGGAAGACCAGGATGCTTCAACCAGAGGAATATGACATTTGAAGCCCATGTCCAGGATCCGTCTGTGTGTGGAGGCTCTTGATGCAACCGCATTAAAGCAGTCATTCAAGTAAAAGGCCCAAACCAAGTACTAAGTACAGATGCATGATTATAGTTTTCAGAAGATCCACATTTCTTTGTTTAAACTTTAGGATTCAGAAACATAGCTCAACTTGGAAAAGTTTTAGCCCAACAGTTAAGGCGAGACACTGCAGGTGAATAGGGGAAAAAAATAAATGTAGAGATTTCAATTTGAAACTTTTGCTGAACATCACTGATATAAATATGAGAAAAAAATGTATTGCATTTTTTCTGTCATTTTATGTTTTCATATAAAATAAGACATTTTGTACATGAAAATGGCCAAAATTGCCTATATTTTGGGCAACGAAATAAAAATAATGGATTGAGCCAGATTAAAATTTATGGTTTTATTTTATTGACATATTAGTAACTAAGATTTTTTCAGAGGGGATTTTGGATTTATTGTTTAGTTTTTCAATTAACTAATCATAAGTGAAAAAATCTGTAAAAACTCAAATTCCGCCTGTTTTTTGGGTTCAAAGCTGAATAAATCAGGCTAGGAATTAGATATTAAAAAATCCCTCTGAAAAAACCTTCAAAATATTGTTAAGTCCAAGATTGGAAAGTTTGGAGTCTGTAGGAGCGACTATAAGGGCTCACCCGCTGCCCGAGTGTGGCCTTTTCTCATTCAGAGAAAACAAGCCCTGAAGTTTTGTAGCGACTGCGCGGAACTTTCTTTTGGCTCTTCAGCACCAGGCGTCTCCCAGAAGGAAAAATACCATATTTGGGCGATAGCGTCATCAGGATCCCTTCGCAGCACACGTAGATGTAAAATCTGTCAATATTTGTGAATGAATACCCGCATGAGAGCGGTCTTTCGACGCGCCGCAGCGGCTACTTCCGGGTTACCGCCGCCTCGCAAGCGGACAAATCATCATAAATAAGCATCATGCGGGGTGAGTTTTGTCATTTTTATTCTCTGACATGAAAACTAAGATGTAAAGGGAGGAAAATAGATAAAAATCTCCACTTCGACCACTGCGTGAAAAATCAATACTTTCACCTGCCGTGTCTCGCCTTAATGGTGTACAATGTGGAATAAACTGGAGGTGGAGTTGAAACGATGTCCAAACATCAACCTGTTCAATATAAATCCAAACAAAAGTCTTTTGAAATATATAGAGAGGAAGAAATGTGTTGCCACTAGGGGGAGCAATAAGATCAATTATGTGTATTTTTCCTCAATCAATCAAGGAAGACTGTTGCTGCTCGGAACAGTTGTCATTGTATTGCTCAAATTTACAAATTGAGAATTAGGGTAGGCAAATTAGGAATCTGTTGAGAGGGACCCTTATCTTTTAATGCACCACTCAGCATAGGAACATCATCTACGAAATCAGCTGTTAGGGCAGCTGGGTGGGGGTTTGTTGATGGGGAGTTACTGCCCTCTTTAACTGGCCCGCTCTACACCCTGGCTTTTAATGCACCACACTATGCAGGGCTTACATCATACTTCACACAAAATAAATAAATAAATAAATGGGAAGTAGCAAGATCTCGAAGTATAATATATACTGCATAGTAACGTGCCTTTATAACATAAAAATAGTGACTTCTGGTAATGTTACCAAGGTTTGGCATTGGTAACATGCTGAATATATTATATTAAGGTTTGGCATTGGTAACATGCTGAAATATATTATATTAAGGGTTGGCATTGGTAACATGCTGAAATATATTATATTAAGGTTTGGCATTGGTAACATGCTGAAATATATTATATTAAGGTTTGGCATTGGTAACATGCTGAAATATATTAAGGTTTGCCTTTTGTTACTTGCTTTGTACTAAACATCGTACATGAAACGAGATCGTGATTGTCGTTGTGCTTCGTTTCTGTTTCTATATGAACATTTCAAACAATCCTTTGTAATTTGGTCTGTGTTAAAAAAGCCGCTTTGAAGTGTAACTGGTTCTCCTTTGACATTGATGAAAATCAAAATATGATGCTGCTAATTGTATGATTGATAATGTAATTGCAATAGGATAAAGTTATTATTATAGTTCTGTCATGTAAGGTCTTTATGTAAATGCTATATTGTAAATGCTGTATTGATTTTGGGGGTGGGGCTTATAAGCTCTTGCTTCAGCCCACTCCTTTTGAGCAGAATGTTTACTGCTCAAATAAACTAAAACTAAACTAAACTAAAATCCTTTTTTCATTCACCCTATTGTAAACGGATGAAAAAAATAATGCTAAACGGCCTGGGTGGAATAGATATGTAGCTGGGTATCACGAGCTGGCCCGTGAAGCTACAAGGGAGTGGGCCCAGGCTGGAAAACCTCGACAAGGTCCTGTGTTCGAAAACAAAAAGCTCACTAATGCTAGATACAAGTACGCCATTAGGTTTATCACAAAGAATGAGCAAAGCATAAGATCAGATTCATTGGCTGGGAAGCTCTTGACAAACAACGTTATGGATTTCTGGAAAGAAGTGCGCTCCCTTAACTGTAACAAGACAACTTTGCCCTGTACGGTGGATGGCATTTCTGGTCCAGATAATATAGTAGAGCACTGGAAACAGCATTACGCTGCTCTCTTCAACTGTATTCACACTGAACAATTTAATGTAGAGGCTACTGATATGGATGAATGTATGAGTGTCACGGCTCATGATGTGTATCAAGCCATAAAAAAGCTGTCAGACAATAAAACCTGTGGGGCTGATGGTATATATGCTGAACATCTGAAAAATGCCAGTGTTAGACTATCTCCACTTCTGGCAATTTGCTTCACCAGCTGTATGACCCATGGTATTCTGCCTGATGCACTCCTTTCTATCACCCTGGTCCCAGTCATAAAGGACAAAGCGGGTAGAATGGGAAGCTCGGACAACTATAGGCCCATTGCCCTTGCCAACATTGTATCAAAGGTCCTGGAGAGACTACTGTTGTGTAGATTACAGGATGTGATATACTCTGCAGATAACCAGTTTGGTTTCAAGGCAAAGCATGGCACGGACTTATGCATATTTGCTTTAAAGGAAATGATCAGAAAGTATAGGGGTAAAAACTCATCTATGCTCATATGCTTTATTGATGCATCTAAGGCATTTGACCGTGTTAACCACCTAAAGCTGTTTATCAAAATGCGTCAGCGAGGAGTGCCGAAGTATATATTGAGAATCCTAGCCTACTGGTACGCCCACCAGGTGATGCAGGTGAGGTGGGGCAGTAGTGTGTCGGCTCCGTTTGGTGTTACCAATGGAGTGAGACAAGGTGGAATCCTTTCTCCTGTGCTGTTTAGTCTGTATATGGATGAATTGTCACAGTTGTTGAATGTGTGCAGGACTGGCTGTATGATTGGGTCTACCCTTGTAAACCATCTCATGTATGCCGATGATGTTGTTGTATTTAGTCCAAGCAGTGCTGGTATGCAGGAACTTTTAAATGTGTGTTCCAAATATGGTGTGGATTATGACATCAAGTATAATGTAAACAAGAGTGTCATAATGATTTGCAGAACAAGAGATGATAAGGTTTTGAATTTTCCTCCATTTAATTTGTGTGGGAATAATCTGACCTTGTGTAGAAAATATAAATATTTGGGACATTTTATCACTGATGATTTGGCTGATGATGATGACGTGCTCCGACAGTGCCGTATGATGTATGTGCAGGCTAACACGCTTGTGCGCAGGTTTGGTGCGTGTACAAATGAAGTGAAAAGGACACTGTTTAATGCCTATTGTACCCCGCTATATACAGCACACCTGTGGTCAAACTATAAACGTTCGAGCATACGAAAACTTAACGTGGCATATAATGACTGTCTAAGAATTTTGCTGAAAAAACCTCGATGGGAAAGTGCCAGCCACTTATTTGTTTCTGCTGGCATTAGAACATTTCATGCTGTTTTAAGGAACTTAATGTACAGATTTATTTGTCGGCTCAACGTCTGTGACAATATGATTATCATGAGCTTGACCAATTGCAGAGTCAGTGCCACACGCTACCAGTCTGAACTGTGGCGACACTGGTACAGTTGTCTGCTCTAAACTGTTGTGTGTTATTGTTTAGTTTGTTGTGTTTGTTTTGTTTTCTGTTTTTTTTTTTTTTTTTAACTGGACCTCGTGTCTGCAATAAAGATTTGATGATTGATTTCATGCAATATTCTAATCTTCTGACATTTTCATTTTGGGGTTTTTACAAGCTGTAAGCTTTAAAACAAACAAAGGCTTGACATGTGTCACTTTGCATGCCATGAGTCTATATCATATTAGTTTCACATTTTAAACTGACTTACAGAAATAAATGAACTTTCTCACAATATTCAAATTTTCTGAGTTTCACCTGTATTTGTAGGAACAGACTCAGAGCTAAAAGCATTTCTATAAGGGGTTTTACGCTAACAATTGTGACCAGTCACTAGAATCAAAGACAAGTCGGTTCCTGGGCATTTTGAGATTATCACAGATTATTAAAGTGTAGTCTCCAAGCTTTCCAACGATGTGTAACACATGGAAATCTGATCATATTTGGAGGTGTAGCGGTGATTTGAAGTTAACAATTCCCAAAAGGCCAAAGGGCTGAAAAACCTCTCCAAAGATTTGGGCCTTTCTCACCTCTCTGCTGTTGGGAGTGACAATAGGCCACACCCCCTGTCAAACTCCCCCTCAAAGCAGTAAAGCACAGGAGGGAGCAAAAAGGTTATTGCTTCCACAACAAACCATTGTTTACCAGTTTCATTATGTGTATCTGTTTTATTTTTGGTTTCATGTATTTATCTCACCTCACAGCAGAAGGTAGTTATTGTTCTTTTTAATTTTTTAATATCAATTGATAAACTGTCACTGGCTTGAGAATGTGTTGTGTAACATTTGTAACTTGTGTGTTAAAATGATGTTAATGTTCAAATCAAAAACTGTGATATATTATATAAAGTATGAGTATGAATCCAAGTATGAATCAGAATAGATTTTATTGCCATTGTCGTTTTTGCTAATGATAAATAATAAGCAATAAACTATGGAAAATAAAAAGTATATATCAATCAATAAAGCAAATCACTCAAACATTGCTTAGTGAGCGCTTTTCATACCAGAATGATAAGATAAGTTTACAATATATTTAAAATACAAGAGAAGAGATCTGGTGATTCATGAAACCTCACACAGTAGACTGTTTCTACACATCATCCCCCAAAAAATTCATAATTTACACATAATATGAATACTTTTTAAAGTGAGTTACAACTTTACTTTAAGCCATAGAAAAATGCTAATTAAAGGGGCTGTGTGGAGTTTAGCAGTTTTGTGCTCGCAATTGCCCCCTCAGGCCAAACACATAACTGCAGCCTCCATGATAAGCTCGTGCATGAGGCGCTCAGGCTTTACGAGCATCAGAAATAACAGTCCCGTCCTGGTCAATTTACAGATTTGCAGGCGTGACTTCAACTGAGGTAAGAAACGTTACTGTTTTGTAAGATATTTAAACCAAATTAGTTTGCGTGAATGTTTTCCAAGATAAAATACTTGAGCAAATGCAGCAAAGTGAATCGAGAGAAGTAGCCAAGTAATACATATAAACGAATAATTGACGTTTGAAGGAGGAAAAAAATAATAATACTCGTATACTTTGTATGCATAAACGCAGACCTAATTGAAATATTAAAATAATTCCACCGGTAAAAATGCTACTAGAAAAAGCCAAAATCGTCTCTTCAATTCCCTGTGCCAAAGTTAGCGTAGCTAACTCGTAAACTATATTGTAAACGGCACATGTCCACTTTTTGTAGTCGTTTCACTGCTTATAAATCCGTGAACAGTCATGCTTATTTTGCGGCCAAGAAAAGCTAACATTAGCAACATTATTTTGCCATTGTAAATACAGCACCATTACCACTGTTACTACTCAAATGTTTTGTAGGTACAGCACAATTACTGTTATTACTGACACTACTAGTCTGCTACTAATACTACACAACTTCTCTGTAGGTATAAAACTATTAGATCAACTCTTTTGGTAACTTCCAAATATGATTATTTTATGGCTTGTTTCAGTGAAGTTTGTACGACATGCACGGACAGTCGGACACCGTTGTTTTGAAGCATCAACAACACTTTTCTCCCACGTATTTAGTCATAATTTCTTACCTTTCAAGCAAAATAAGCTGCGGGTCTTTTGAGAGATTCTCTCAACATTTTCCGATGTTTACTCCGGTTCTTTGCCTACGCTGATCAGACTCGACTTTCGCCTTTTTTGTCACACTCGAATAAACTCTTCGTTTCTTTTTGTTATTTGGGGTCTGGGCTGGAGTTTCGATGGTGCTTGAAGCCGGTCTCCTCTTATTCTCCGCTAAATCCATCCTTCTGAAGTTACCACTCGCTCTGCAGCGTCAGTATAGAGGAGATAGAGCTAACGCTACAGCTAACGCTACAGCTGAGCGTGAACGCACATGACGTTATTACGCATTACGCTGTTTGCTTGTTCGACCCGAGCATAAACTATTTAAGTGACTTTACAGCATATAGAGGCAATCGCGGTGAAAAGGCCAGGGCTCATTCTACTCACCAGGTGAATGTGAATGTGTGTTAAATATTACCTGCTGAGCAAAATCAAAACAGTTATTATGTTATTATGTTGTTCATTGAGAAAATCCTCTTTCACAGTCAGCATTGCTTACAGCAGGGCTCTTCCATTACTTTTTCACTGGGGGAGATTTATCGTTTGTCATTGGACACTGGGCTGGTCAGGGGTGAGCCTACCACCACCAAACATATTATTTATCCCAAAACATATGTTTTGGGATAAATAAATGAACATTTAATTCATCACAGCTTGAATAGAATAGAATTGGGCCTAAACATAAAAGTTATATTATATTCCAGTATTTTAAGGCTTTGGAGAAAAAACAAAAAACAAAACACAGCAATAGATTAATAAAGAATAATAACTAGGACTCCTCAGAACTAAACCAGGATTACACCAGGTCAAAAACATGCAATATCAGTGTTGTGTGCTGACCTTATTACTAAATTAGATACTGCACTCTGAATTGAATCATGACCAGGTATTCTGTTAGTTGCTTTATTGAACACCGCGGACCATCAACATGCCGCTCTCAAAGGCTCCATTTCAATTTCCCCATTCGGCTCATACGTCATTGCGTATAGACGTAATCTGACATCAGTACATGACATCCCCCTTTTCCTTTGGAATTAATGTTTACCATAACATACCTTTTTTTTTTTTTTTTTTTTTACATTACATCATCTTCTTGTCTTATTCTCTAACAATGTAATTTCTAGCAACACAACAAAGAACATTTTCTTTTATAACAATAAACCTTTTACTTGTTTTTATCTTTTCAACTTATTTATTTCACCACAAAATCACGAAACCTCTCTGGTGTCTTTTTGGCCCTCTGGGGTCTGTTTGTTTGTTTCTCTGGACCCTGAGTGCCCTCTTGTGGTGTTGGAGTGAAAATGTCAACATTTTTGTTTACGTCACTTTCCTCCTTTCAGGTATTGAGTCTTGTCCATAATGTTCTTCGTTGGTCTCACGTGTCACATATTTCTTTACATGTGTCGTGTTTCGGTGATAACGTGCTCCAGTTGGTGATTCAACTACGACTTGGTTTCCAGTTTTGCTCACAACTTTGTGTGGTGTTGTATTAAACTGTGTTGTAAACTTGTCCATTTTGTCTTGTTGAACCAGTACTGTGTCTCCTATGTCCACTTTTGAGTACTGAGCACCTCTTCGTTCATCAGCATATATTTTTGCCGTTCCTTTTTGTTCAGCGTCTCTGTCACGTACATCCAAAGCAGAAGTTTTCATCTCACAAATGTCCGGTAACTTTCCTCTCATTTTCCGATTAAACAGGAGTTCTGCTGGACTTTTTCCTGTGATTGGATGTTCGATGCTTTGATAAACTGTGACATATTTCCTCAATTCTCGCTTCCAGTCAAGTCCTTCAGCTTGTGCAATCCTGATTCTTTCATCAGTGATGCGTTTTGGCGCTCGACTTCTCCATTGGCTTGAGCCCATTTTGGTGTTGTTCTTACATGTTTAATTCCATTGTTTTCACAATATTCTCTGAACAATTCAGATTTGAACTGCGGTCCGTTGTCTGATTTAATGGTAACTGGTAGTCCATGTCTACTGAAGAAACAGTCAATAGAGTCAATCACCTTTTCTGCAGTTGTAGATGTCATTACATCATACTCGTAGTAACGACTGTAGTAATCTACTAGGACAAGTATCGAATGATTGGAAGGTAGCGGTCCCAGTAGATCTACAGCGACATCTTGCCAAGGTCCATCCGGTAATAATGTATTTCTCAGTGGTTCAGGTGGATCGGGTCTGGCTACTATTTGACATCCATGGCAGGTTTTACAGTGTTTTTCTGCAGCTTTGTCCATGCCAGGCCACCATACTTTTGTTCTGAGACGTTGTTTGGTTCCGACAATTCCTAAGTGTCCTTCATGAGCTAGTGACAGTGCTTTAGCTCTGAGCTTTTCCGGCAATACAATGCAAGTCCCTCGTAAAACTATGTATCCTATTACACACAGTTCATTTGCAATAGGTGCGTATATTTTGCATTTGTCAAAATGTCCATTTTCAATTGCTTTTCGTACCTCAGTTAACTCAGAGTCTGTAGCAGAGGCTTCTTCAACCTCTCTTGTGGTAAGTGCTTTTGGAGTTGCATTTACTGTAATGAATCGCACGTATTCCTCTGATTCATGTTTGTGAGTCTCCTTTGTTGCAGTGTCCGACAGCAGTCTTGACAGTGAATCAGCAATGTTTTGTTTTCCAGCAACGTGTACAATTCGAAAGTCATATGGTTGTAGTCTGAGAACCCATCTTTCTATTCGTGCACATGGTTTCGACCTCTTGCTGTATATGACCTCTAATGGCTTGTGGTCTGTGAGTAGGTCAAATTTTCTACCATACACATATGGATGAAGTCTTTCACATGCCCATACCAGTGCTAGGGCTTCTTTTTCTGTTTGTGAGTATCTACGCTCACAGTCTGTTAAGCTACGACTTACATAGCACACTGGTACTTTTTCCCCGTTCTGTTTCTGTATTAGCACTGCGCCCAAGCCTACTGGGCTTGCATCTGCTATGACTTCAGTTGGGGCTTCTTTGTCAAAGTAAGCTAGGGTACCTGCTCTGGCTAGTTCAGTTTTTAATATTTCAAAGGCTTGTTTTTGCTCCGGCCCGAATGTAAACAAAGTCTCTTTGCGTGTTAAACGTCTTAATGGTTCTGAGAGTGTAGCAAACTGTGGTATGAACCTGCTGCTAAAGCCTACCAGTCCAAGAAAGCTTCTCACCTCCGCAGCATTCTTTGGCTCTCTGGCGTCCATCACAGCTCTCACTCTTTCCTCTGTTGGTCCGATGCCTCTTTGTGTCAGTAGTATTCCCATGAATACAAGTCTGTCCATGTTGAACTGGCACTTTTCTGGATTTAGTGTCAATCCACATTCAGAAAGTCTCTTCATGACAGCATGCAAGCTCTTCTCATGTGTTTCCTGATCCGGTGCATGTATTATCACGTCATCTGAGATGTTCTCCACTCCTTCAATGCCTGTCAGTGCATTGGCAATCTCGTGTTGGTACTGCTCACTGGCTGACGAGACTCCAAATATCAGTCTTTTGTATCTGTAAACTCCGTTGTGCACGGCAAATGTTGTGATCTCTCTGGACTCTGGGGTTAGCTCCAACTGATGGTAGCCCCACTTGAGATCTAGCTTGCTGAAGATTGCAGAGCCGTTTAGTCCTTGGAGTATTTCATCCACTGTGGGAATAGGGTATCTTTCTCTGACTATAGCCTCATTTGCTTTTCTCATGTCTAAGCACATTCGGATATCTTTATCACATTTCTTTGGGAGTACCACTACAGGATTTACCCAAGGTGTAGGTCCTTCTACACGCTCTACAATGTCCATGTCAATAAGCTCGTTTATCTTTTTCTCCACCGCATCCCTTAAATGGTAGGGTATGCGCCGTAGTGGTTGTGCAACTGGTTTCACACTTGGGTCAATATACAGACTTATCTGTTTAGTGTTTAGTTTCCCTACTCCTGTAAACACTTTTGGGTACTGTTCTTTAAGAGAGTGTTTAAAATCTGTGACAGCCGCCACATTTTCACCTATTTTCAACACCCTTAACTTTACAGCCGTCTTTTTCCCCAGGAGTGGTTCCCCATTGCCTTTTATCACAATAAACTCTGCCTCCTCAGTCTTATCACCAATCTTGATTTCACATCTGAATGCCCCTTTAACAGATAATGACTGGGTTGAGGAATATGCATACAAATTCCTCAGCTCTTTGGGTACATATGAATGACACTTTATCTTTTCAGCTTTTAGCTTTTCCCATACGTTTTCACCCATTACATTACTTGTAGCACCAGAATCTATGAGCATTTTCAAATCAACTCCCCCCACAGAAAATGTTAATTTCTCAGGTACGTTATCAACATCTTTTACAATGAATGCATAATCATCTTGTTCAACCACATTCACATTTTGTTTCTTATGTCCTTTGGTACGACACATTTTTGAGAAATGGTCTTTACCATTGCACTTGTGACATGTTTGTCCTCGTGCTGGGCATTTTGGATCCTTACCCATGTGATCGGTATATCCACACCGGTAACACTGTCTGTCCGTTTTATTTTCTTCTTTCATTTTTACTTTTGGTTTCATGTACTTTCCTTTCTTTGTCGTTGCGATCCGGTTGACGGTGTCCCCTTCTTTCCTCTCCCCGGTAACGCTCATTGCTGCCAACTGCTCCTCCACTCGTTCACATTGCGAAGCCACCTCCAACGTGCGGGCCAATGTTAAACCTGGACCTTCTTCGAGTAGCTTTCTCCGTACGTATTCAGAAGTGCATTTACACAGGATAGCATCTCTTATTTGGTTATCTCTGTCTCCCCGAAAGTCACAGTCCTTTGCAGCTTGTCTCAAACGAGTACCAAATTGTTGCACAGTCTCACCTTGTTTTTGGTACAATTTGTGAAAAGTTTGGCGTGCATATGCTGCATTTACTTGAGGAACAAAATACGTGTTGAGCGCCTCCACCGCCGCCGCGTAGTCAGTCGCTTCGCCCGCGCGCGGTAAAGTAGAAAAATGTCCTGCACGTCTTGTCCGGCCAAGTGCAGTAGAAGGGCACGTCTCCGCTGTGTTATTGCATCTGTAGCATCATCAGCTAAAATTAGTCCTTTCCCGTCCGCAAACAACTCGAAAGATGTTAACCATCGTGTCCATCTCGGTCCGAGTGTAGCCGAATCCGTGAAGCAAGCAAACGGTTGAATCCCTGACTTTTCCATGTTAGCTTAAACTTTTCCTGCTAACTCGCTCACCGTCGGTTTTCTTGCTTTACAATAAAAAAAAATAAAAAATGGTCCTCGTTTTCCTCGTCGCCATTGTTGTGTGCTGACCTTATTACTAAATTAGATACTGCACTCTGAATTGAATCATGACCAGGTATTCTGTTAGTTGCTTTATTGAACACCGCGGACCATCAACATGCCGCTCTCAAAGGCTCCATTTCAATTTCCCCATTCGGCTCATACGTCATTGCGTATAGACGTAATCTGACATCAGTACATGACAATCAGGACTAAGGCAGGACTAAATCACATCTAAACCAGACCAAAGGCCTAACACAGAATGAGAGAACAACATGACTAACTCCTGCTCAGCCACTGCTCCTCAGCACTGAGCAGACAGAGGCCTGACCATAGAAAATAATAAATAAGGGCTGTTCTGTCCAGACCTTGTACATTTCCCACAAAGACGTATTGAATGAAGTCAGAGCAGAAAGGAAGAAAAATGCACCTGTCAGATTCATGATTCAGATGTTATTTGGCTAAGTTAGAGCCCAGATAGCGAGGTTTAGCTTGTTGACCGGTAGAACACGAGCTTTATCGTCCGCTTTACAAACATCCACAGCTGAACTGGTGTCCTTACCTTAAAGTCGCTGGTTAAGCCTTTGCACCGGTGAAGGCAGGAACACACGCTGCATCTACCGCGGACCGCGAAAAGTCCTGCTTCTGCATGGGATAATGTGAGCAAACACTGATCAAATCTGTCAGTCCGTCCAACGATAAGCCTCCTGTCTTCTCAGTTTAGCGTCTTACACCGTTTAACAGAGCCATGTTTTCATTTGAGCCCGCCCCGCGCTAGTGTAGCAGGATTATTATTTTTTTTAAGTGAACATCCTCAAAACTTTATAATGAACCCTTTTATTATTTTGAGTATCTCCATTTTTGGTAATTTTGTGAGATATTTTTATTTTTATAAGTGTTATTACTGAGTAATATAGTTCCTTTAGTGCCTGTTGCGCAGGGACCATAATTGGTGCGACACACCCCCCTCTATCCAGCGCGCGGTCTGCTCTGTCCCTCATTGAGATGAGCAACCTGCGTGCTGGTAAGTTGTGCTCCTCGAGTCTTCCTATGAGTTTAGCTAACACTTGTTTAAGCTCTGTTAGTCAAATAAAAGTGTCAGAAACACGAACATAACATCATAAACTGTGAAACGAAGTAGATGTTAATTAGGTCACGAACTATTTTTAGCCTGTAAAACGGACTTTTTAGCGCCTATGTTGACGTTTTTTCTTTTGCCCTCGTAGGGAGCTGTGCCACTGTCTGTCCTCTAATTGTGTGTCCTGTCGCTGTTTTAAAGGTTTGTTTAAGGTTTTAGAGAAAAATATCAATTCTGGTACTGCAAATTCTTATGCTGTATTTTATTTTTGTTATATTTTCAAAGCTGTAAATCCAAATTAGCCAATTAGTACAACAACCAAATTATTAGAATTTTGAGTATTGTGTAAAATTATATTAATTTTATTTTTTAAATACTGTATACTTTATGTTAATTGATTGAGATGAGCAACCTGCGTGCTGGGAGCTGCGCCACTGTGTGTCCTCTAATTGTGTGTCCTGTCGCTGTTTTAAAGGACCTGGCATTAAAGAAGCAGTACCCAGAGTCTGGCCTCCCGTGTCCTATGCGACCATCGCAAACACGCTACACAAGGAGATGATGGTACCGGACTGCTACGCAAAGTGGCGCGAACACGCTGCAGAGCAACGCGAATGCGGCGCGGATAATGCTGAAAATATATATTTTTATGGAAAATGAGGTCAGATTTTATTGTTTGGCCCCCGGGACATATATTGAGTAGGCCCGACCTAGTATTTTTATTGCATTGATTTATCTCACAGGCAGAATTTCGTATGTGCATGAAAATGACAGAGTTGCAATCATGAACTTTTTTGTCCTTTTTTTTTTTGCCGTGCACCGAGATGCACCGATCCAGCTTTATTGCTTTCGATACCGATACTGGGGTTTGAGTATCTGCAGATATCCGATATTAACCGATACCTAGAGACTTTCTTAAAAGAGGGTTTTCTCTGAGTGAGAAAGTGAATGGTCCTTTTGTCATGATGTTACAGATCAATTATATCTATTAAGAAACTAATGAGAGAAAAAAAACATTTAACATTTGATCACTGGCTTGTCAACAATATCTTTGGGACAGACTATTTTACATTACTATAAACAGCTCACATAAAGTGATCTGATCGTTACAACTTAGAAATATGTCAGGTCAGTTATTCTTTATCAGCATTTCAATTATTCAACTAAATTCAACTAAAACACAAAGACTCGGCCGCTCCAGCAGTGGCCATTTTATTTATTAGGCTACTTTAGGTATTTGTACCATAGTTTCTGACCCAGCCCTGTTAGCATGTTCCTGCTAGCGTTAGCATACTGTTGCTAGCCACGCCATTTTGCGCATCGATCAAAAATACATTTGCAGAGGTTAAAACTGTTGGGTTTAACAAGAGGACCCCAAAGCAGAGACTGATACAGGAGGCAAGTTTAACAGTTTATTATCACAAAATGGTGGTGGCAGGCAGGAAGCTGGCTGACGAGGAGCAGGACACGTGGAGCAGGTCACCAAGAACAAGACACCAGGAGAATCTGAACAGATGGAGGAAACAGCGGGTAAGTATATTTGCAGTTGCCAAAAATCTAATTCCAAAACCATGAGCCGAGAAACACTAGCGAACAGGACGGAATTATCTGGCAGTGTGGTGCTGAGACATCCAGGCATTCATACTGAGGTTGATTGGTCAATGACGTGCAGGTGTCTAGTCTGCAGCACCAGGAGGAGTCAGCCACACACTGCTCTGCTGCAACAGAAAACAAAGGGGGAGGGGGACAGCATACAAACCAAATCATAACAAAAACTAACGCAGCGATTGAATTCTCCAGGTTCTTCCCTTCAAAATGACATACAGCATGTCCATATTCACTTTATTTAGTCGGTGAAAGTTGTGTTTTTAAAACGGTGAGAGCCAAAACTGGTATCGGTTCAGTATTGGATATTTGTAGCCGATACCCCATATCGGATCAATGCATCCCTAATCTAAATGCAAACGCTGCCCATTTAGTCAGATAAGGCCTAAATATATCCAGGAGCAGAGAAGCAAAACTCGGACAGTAGGATCACACAGCGACGCTCGCTGTAAAGTCAGACCCAGGAGAGTGAGAGGAGGTGGAGCTTCCTACGCATAAATATACACAGTGTTGGGGAGTAATGGAATACATGTACCGCCGTTACGTATTTAGAATACATATTTTGAATACCTGTATTCCGTTACAGTTACTGTTTTAAATCGTGGTATTTAAAATACAGTTACTTTCGTGATACCATTCGAATACTTGCATATACTTTTCCACCAAAGATATAAATTAAGCAATCGTCTGCGTGTTGCGTGCGTGCATTGAATAATTCCCATAATTCTCTGTGTTTTAACCTGCCGCCGGCGCCTAAACACTCCGGAGTAGCAGCTAGCATCGTAGCATTTGCATTCGTGGTCAAGCATGGATTCAGACCAAGAGTGGCTGGAGCCACCAGAGCCGAGTCAATCCAACGCAAGTGATGGCAAAAATGCATTCACGTCCTGGAAATTCAAGCAATTTTTCACTCTAAAGTCGGAGAGGGGTGAGCGAAATATAACGGTGCAGTGTAATCTTTGTCTGCCACTAAACAACCTACTGTCTGCGTCTAAAGAGTCCACCTCTAATCTGAAGAAACATCTAAAAGTAAGTTATTTTTATTAACTGTGTCTGTTGCCACTAGTTTTGCTTATTAGTGCATTATTTTACCATACTATTGCCGTAGGCTATTGTGTTGATTCACGGAGGTAATCTCGCATACACAGTTTTCGAGTTAGCTTTAGCTTGATGTGGTGATATTTTTCTCGTAAATTTGGTTGAAGTATCAAAGCTTTCCATTTGAAGTTAAATCACTTCACAATAGTCTACTTAGTACGTTTATTAAACGTAAAGAAAAATGCAAATAACTTACACTTGGCTGTGGCCTTGCAAATGAACGTTAACTGAGCACGGACACTAAACAGTATTGTTATCACTGGGAATAGTCACAGGTGTACTTCTGTGCAAATCATTGAGTAAGAATATTTTAGAAATACCATTTATATATCTCTCTCACAACAAATAAACAACAGAGAAACATATCATAAATATGGCAATTAAAAGTTGCATAGAATGTAATCAATTGGTACCAATATGTTACTGTTTTGTTTTCATCTACAAAAGTGTTTTAATAATATACAATAGTAACATGTACTGTCCATATCAATATTGTTGATATTTTGCATGCACCTGCATGCATACTTGCTTTTAATCTTCTTATAACATCACTAAAACTGGATGTCTATGTCTATGTTTTTATTGTTTCAGAGGAAACATCCCAGTGCCCTACTGCAAATTCCAGACACATCATCAGATGACTCCATCTCAAGCACACCACCTCCTCTCAAGCAAAGTACTCTTGGCACCTGTACACTTTCTCAAAGAAGACTTAATGGATTAGTATTTCAGTACATCATAGAAGATGTACAGCCTTTTTCACTGGTAGAGAATGCATCATTTCGTAAAATGATTAATGGAATTAGTGGGGGCAAAGTACCTATGTGCAGAAAGACATTCATGCAACGCATTGGAAGTGAGGCTCAAAAAATGAAGATGGCACTGACGGAAACACTGCGTGATGTTCAAACGGTTTGCACAACTGCGGATATATGGACAGCTCACCATAAGAGTTTTTTGGTGTTACATGCCATTGGATTGAGCCTGAGACATTGCAGAGCAAGTCTGCTGCGCTGGCTTGCGAACGTTTAACTGGGCGCCACACGTACAACGTAATTGCTGCTAAACTTGCTGAAATTCATTCACAATTCCAAATCCAGGGCAAAGTCAGTGCAACTGTGACTGATAATGGAAGCAATTTTGTTAAAGCTTTCAATGAATACGGACTACGGAGGGTCTGAACATGAGGACGAAACTGATAATGTAGATGAAGTTCTGTTTGCTGATGTTTCAGCTGTTTTTGAAGCCGATCAAGAAGATGAAGAACTAGCTTTTTTTTGCCACCTCACCATCGCTGTGCTGCCCATACTCTAAATCTTATTGCAACATCAGACTTGGACAAAGCAGCATCACAGGGTAGTTAGAGAAAACTCTACCGAAGTGCCATGTCTAAATGTGCAGCTATATGGAACAAAGCCCATCGCTCAACTGGTGCTGCTGATGCCATCGAAGAAATTGCCCAGATGAGATGCCTGGTGCCATCAGTGACCAGGTGGAGCTCAGAGTACCATGCCATTGAGAAATTGATGAGTCTCACTGATGATCAGTTGAGCGAAATCTTCGATCGACTCACCCACAAGAGATTGCGTTTCTGAAAGAGTACATCACTATTCTATAACCACTTGCCTACTCTATCAATATTCTCCAAGGAGAAAAGAACTGCTTTTTTGGTTACATTGCACCGACTATAATAAGCTGTTTGAAAAAATGCCACAGGCTCAGTTTTCATCAAACATACCTGCAGCTGTAATCAAGGCTATTGAAACTCGATTTGGGGAGGTGCTGGCTTGTCATGAGGCAAGAATTGCAGCAGCTACCATTCCAAAATTCCGTCTTTGGTGGCTTGCGGATGCAGAGAGAGCAGAAATGAAAAGGAAGCTGATCCAAGAAGTAGGTCTAATCAACTCAGGAGGACCCACTGCTGGCCACAGCACAACTGCCTCAAATACCTCAGATGGACCAGATCTTCTTGAAGATGATGACAATTTCTTCACTTTTGAGACGACAGAGACAACTAGTTCAACTGCAGAAGAAGAGGTGCACAGGTATGTTTTCGCTTTATTTATTTTTTTACATTATGAACATTGTCATTAATTTCTATTCTAATTAGTCAGTGTTATAAGTAGTTTACATTTCATGTTGACATAAAGATATAAGCATGCAAAATAAAATTGTCATAATCCTTGTACGTGAATTTGGTGCTCTAACTGTGGCAGTAATACTCATTCCTTTTGTGTTGATAGGTTCTTTCAAGATTCAGAAAAATCTTTGATTTCATTGAAGATGTACCCTACTGTCAAAGCCCTTTTCATCAAGTACAACACTACTTTACCATCAAGTGCTCCTGTAGAGCGACTGTTCAGCCAAGGTGGACTTATTTACACTCCTCATCGCAACAGAATGACAGATAAGCACTTTGAAATGTCTCTCTTGCTGCGCTACAACCGCCTTTACTGGACTGTTGTCGATTAGGGAATAAGTAGGCAGGTGGCTACTGACTAATATATGTTCACTTTGAAACAAAACAAATTTATTAATTTTTTTGATTTATTATTATTTTTTTACATTCATGTTGAGCCAACATGTTTAGTCGTCTGCAAGATGACTAAACATGTTTAGTCCTCCAGACAGACCTGGACTTGTATTTTACTACGTTCAGTTTTGAAATGAAGCTTAAGCGCAAATTCAACCTGGAGACGTACCTGCAGCTTCACCCAATCACGGCCCCAGCGCAAGCCGCACCTCCGCATTAGCAATCATCGCAGCCGCTATTCATCAGCAATCATCGCAGGATCCCCGTCTTAAGCTCCCCGGTCGATCACTCGGCGTTTCCCAGCTGTGCAGCGACACTGCGTCTTGTCGCATGTTACCGAGACTTTGGCGTGTCAGGAGCTGTTCGCATGCTGTCTCCTCGGGGGATTCTCCGGGTGTCGTCATTCCAGCCCGGGCCGCTAAGCTCTGCCCCTTGGCTCGTCGTCCCGTTGCTCGCTCCGGTGCCCCGTGCGCTGCGTTGCCATGGTCATGCCGTTGCTACTGGTGCCTGGCCTCGTGTTTCGTTCTCCTGGCCCGGACCCGTCCTCTTCCTCGATGTGGAGTCACGCACGCACGCTGCTCCGGATCATCGCGCGCCGTCCCCGTTGCTGCTCGGGGCGGGCAGGCCACGAGCGCACCCCCGCTGTGCTGTTGTCCGGTCCTCGCGTGGTTTCCTCCTCTGGCTCCTCTCGGATCCGTGTTCTCTTGGCGTCACATCTGTCGACGCACGCTCCTCCGGACTTCGCTGCGCCTGCCCCCGTTGGCTATCGGGGCGGGCTCCCTAGGTGAGACGTATACACCCACATCTGCACTCACGCGCGCACGCTCCGTGTCTCTGAGCTTTCGCATCGTGCGCTGGGGCAATTGCATCATTTTTCAAAAACTGACCTCCACATTTTTAAAAGCCCCATAATCCAACATGATGGATACTGAGCCATTGTGCGCTTAAAGCGTGTTTTAAGTTCAGCATGGCCTGAAGTTGAAACGCACTGTAAAGTACCTGTAAAAGATTGTATTGGCATTTATTCCAGCATTATTTCCATTGTGTGAATCTCATTGAAGACATTTAACTATGAATGATCTCATAAATTATGTAGGAAACAAAGAAAGGATGAAATAGCTCAAAATATGTTATATATATATATATTTGAGATTATTCAAATTTGCCACCCCTGTATTCTTGGCAGTCTCGCAATGAGCTTCATCATAAGGTCAGGTGACAGTGACATTAAAACCATTTCTGGTGATGACATCGCAATGCCCAATTATCAGAAGTGCTCAAAACCGTAATCAAAGTAAAAGGCAGTTATTTTGAAGAATTTATGTAAAATTTGGTTTCACATAAATCCATATTAATTTCGATAAGAACACCTGCAGTGAGAATCTACAATGGAAATAGTCTTGAAATAGAGGAAAAAACAATTAATAAAACTTGGAGTTTTTTTGTTTTTTTAAGAAAGTAACTCCAACAACTACCACCAGGAGGAGCCCCACCATCACCAGATATTTCACCTGTTTCATTGTTAATAATAATAATTATTATTAATTTTAGATTATAAGAAGTAAAATGTCATTGCTGAAGTGCCTAAATTGGCTTGTTGCATGATGAGGCTACGCTAGTTCCTCTGACCTGTCACTAGCAATTACCATTAACATCTTATCCCTGCCCGTTTTCTCCAGTCGAGAAGATTTTCATTTGTGTAAAGCCGAACTGAAGAAAATATGCTTGGTTAAGGAGGGGTTTAAGAGGTTAAGATTAGCTTATAGCCTTTAGCCTTTAGCTTCAAGACAAACTATCTGACCTTTGTCTCCTCCACTGAACTATTTACATCCTACATCAAGTTTTTAACACGCAGTAAGTGATCCTCTACCAGGAACTCACTGTCCACCTTTTTTCGAGATGGGTCTGAGCTAATCTCCATAGGAAATGAATACGGACAGGAAGTGCTGGTGCTCACAACTTAAGGTCAGGGGCACTAGCATAGCCATATCATGCAACAAGCCAATTGTTTTTAAGTCTATTTTTAAGCCCCAAATGCATGTCATGCCCATTTTAATGATCAGCTTTACCATGTTGGATACAACCTTTGTTACATTGCCTTGGATTTACTTGCACTATTTTGAAGTGTTTAGTTGTATATTGTATTTTATGGAAGAGCTTTTGTTTGTTTAACCTTGTGAAGTAAGAGGGTAAGCAGAAATGCAAAAATAAAATACTGAAGTATTAACAAAGTTGGTGCTATGTTCAAGCGCTTTGTCACTATTACAGAAACAGAAAAATGTTTAAATAAAGAAACAGAAATAATTTGGAATAAATTGGTTATTGTTTTTATTTTTATCCAGTAAATAAATTAATTTTGGCATTAATGAGAGTTTTTGAGTTCATAATTAATGGTGAGTTTACAATCGTAGTCTTCATTTTTGTAATTATACGCCATATTTATACATAAATATAATGCCAATCAATGTGAAGTATTCCAAAAGTAATCAAAGTATTCAGAATACAGTACTCTGATTAGACAAAGTAACGGAATACATTACAAAATACATTTTAAGGCAAGTATTCAGTATTCAGTAACTAAATACAATTTCAAAGTATTCTTCCCAACACTGTAAATATAACAAGTAAAATGGATTTAACTGATCATAAACACACTTAAGTTCAGCTGAAGGTGCGGAGTTAAGGAATAGGCCACCGTTTTTACATACTGAGATAGGTTCCAAAATTAAACAATGTGGAACAATGTAATTTTGTGTAATTCTACTTTATTGTGTAACACTTCATGTAACCATATTTAAATAGGGAAAACGTGGAAGAGTTTGGTAGCTTCTATCTTCACCTCGTTTGGAGCTATAGAGGAGAAGAGAGAGGCTAAATGCTAACGCCGTCTGTGCTGTGTTTACGTGAGGGGGGGGGGGGGGGGCAAACGTGGAGATCAGACAGGTACAGATGAACTAAGCTAAGGTAAGAACATATCTCAGTATGTAAAAACGGTGGCCTATTCCTTTAAGGAATAGTTGCGAAGGAAATTGCGGATTATTGGAACAATAATTGCGGGAAGGTTTCGGGCTTTAGGAAAAGTTGCAATGCCGCACTGATTTCGCAGAGTTTTCTTGATTTTGTGTTTACAGTTGTCTGTCTGACCAACCATTATTGAGAATTCAGTGTCAGGCAATTGCTGGTTTATAACATTAATACTTAAGAACATTTTGTCCAGTTTGGCTTTACCCAAATCTAAAAGCTTCTTGGGAAAAACAAGTGTCTAAATAGCGACAAAAATGAGAAAAGAAGGATGAAAACGCAAAAAAAAGCCACAAAAGAGCTAACTAAAGAGTGACAAAAATATGTTGAAATGTGACAAAAAAAGCCACAAAAAAGCAACAGAAATTTTTCATTTTTTTATTTCATTTTATTTATTTATTTAATTCAAAAGTAACATCATGCAATCACCACAAGAATCGCCAGTCCAACATAGCATGAATGAAACGGAGCAGAGAAGAACAAGTCCTATAATATCTGCCCCTTTTGTTACTTCACACTTTACATGCTGTCTTTTAAAAAGATGTGCATATATAAATATATATATACATACATACCATACTATACCATATTGTGGTTACAGTCATATACATATTTACAGTATTTTCTGATTCTGTTTATTGTATTCTATATTTAATTTTTTACAATATATACAATAAAATACTGAACTGTCATATTCCTAAATGTTTACAAATGGTCAAAAAAGAAACAAACCATATTCATGTTTGTTCAAATCAAAGATCTCACAGTATTCATGTCCAAGTCTAATTTCATACTTCTTTAACATTGTAGCTTTTATGTGTTTTTTGAACTCCAGGAGAGTTGACTCTTTCACTTCTTTCTGAAGTTTATTCCACAGACTAATTCCTGTCACTGTAACGTTCCATTGCTTTCGAACTGAACCTGGGTTTTTTAAAGATGTCTGTGCCTTTCAGATTATAGTGGCTTTCTCTTTTCTCATACCTTTCTTGGATGTTCACTGACAATATTTTTTTATTTGCTTTATACAACACCGGAAGGATATTATAGTCAACTATATCCTCAATTTTAGTAACTTATAAATAGTTGATTTGATGGATCTCTATATCTAATATTATGTATAGTTTTCAGGGCCCGTTTTTGTACATAAACATAAACTGCATCCCACTTCTGTTTTTTTAAGATCTTCATTTAGTGCCTCTAGGGCTTTTAATGATCGGTTTCTACTTGCCTTCGTAGTAATACTTTGCTTCATTTTTGATTGTGTCGAAATACTAAAAAAATGGGTAGATGATCACTAATGTCTATCATCAATATCCCACTCATAACAATTTCTTCATTCATATTTGTAAATATATTGTCTATCACAGTAGCACTTTGACATGTTATTCTTTGACGAAAACACTGCAACAACGCGAGGAAAAAGATCCTCTTAGACCAGTTTTGTCGGTCTTAGCTTTCAAATGAGGCGTTACACTGGTCTATAGGCTGTAAGTCTCCAGTTGAGAAGCTTTTAGATTTAGGTAAAGCTGGAGAAATGTGCTCGGTTGAGATGGGGGGGGCGGTAAGAGGTTAAACCTTAAACTATTTACAATTATTAATTTCTTCACATCACATTTACCACCACCACAACAAAACACTAAAATCACCGACAGAAATCATAACAAGTAATTTATTGATGCTTCATTTGTATTTATTCATTTCAAAGCCAAGACAATTGTAAACAGCTTGAGGCTGAGGCTTCAGACATGTATATGTGACACGTAGATCCACAACTGTTTTTGCAGCACTTCAGGCCTGTTTTACAGTCTTGGTCCGAGGAGCACTCTTTTACTCAGAGTCTCAATAGCCTACATTCCAGGTCTGTGGGGATACAAAGTAAGAGTCAGTTTCCTTAAAAAAATCTAAAGAAAAGAGCCATCCGGATTGCTTACAGGGCCTGTAGGGCGTGTAGGGCCTACAGGGTCTACAGGGTCTACAGGGTCTACAGGGTCTACATCGAAGAAAATCTGTGGGGATACAAAGTAAGAGTAAGTTTCAATAAAAAATCTAAAAAAAAGAGCCATCCGGATTGCGTACAGGGCCTGTAGGGCGTGTAGGGTGTACAGGGTCTACAGGCAGTGCAGTCCAGAAAGTCTGTGGGGATACAAAATAAGAGTTACAGTAGTTTCATTAAACATTTAAAGAGCCAGAGGATTGCAGTCGCACAAGAGACTGAATCCATGAGAGAATCTGACCAAGGCATCTGAACTTTGTAGTTAAAACAACAGTATTTCAGATCACTCAGCCTTTAGTGTAACAAATCTGGAAGGAAGAACTGTTGCTGATTTGCAATTGGCCTAAAACATAACTGAAAATATACCATGTCAATAGATAGATAGATAGATACTTATACCAAATCACTTATTCAGTGTTTTGTCTGTCGTTTACTTTAATTTCTATGCTGCCAAAATTTGACCACAGTAATGACATCATTGTCCCTTGATGAGAAGTAAACATGTTTAAATCAAGCCTTAATGTTACGAATAACAGTTGTAACTATGATTCATTCACAAATTCAGAAACGTGTCTCACTTTACCCGCTCTCCCAAACATTACTGTCTCTGCAGGATTATTTCACAGGCATTTTTTGTGATTGTTGCCAATATGCCTGAGTGCCATTTTTCCAAAAGTTGACATTTTTTTCTGCTTAAAACAATATATTTTTGCATCAAAATCTAACTTTTTTACATTTTACATCAGTTTTAACCAAAAAGACTGTGGGGAATAGAAAAAGACTTAAAATAAGCGTTACTTTAAATAGTTGTATGATCTAAAAAAAACAGAACCATGAGCGAGAAGTTGCGAAGTTAAGGAATAGTTGCAGGAAAGTTTGGGCTTTTGTTGGCATCAATAATTGCAATCGCGGCTGCAACAGGAGGCTGCCACATCTGGGCCCTGTCATGTCACATCTGTCGACAGATAAGTTAATGTGGAGGCTCTGAGCTTCAGGATGAGGCACGTCATGGAAAGGAAACCCAGACTGAGTTATGAGTCTTTTTACCAGTAAGAGTGCATGCTGCATAAACTACTTTTAAAGCAGAACTAAGTAACTCGAGGCCATAAGTGGCACTACAGGTGTCGTATGTTGCGTTTTTCTACTCATTAATTGTCCGAGAGACAAATGGAGAGAGGGATATTCTACATCCAGTTACACAATGGAGATCATTTTTACTGTTACTGTTTAAAGTGGCGCTAGCCCGCAGTTAGCTTTGCCCGTTAGCCTGTTAGCTTCTTCTTCGTGATTCCATTAGTGTGTATTGGTGACTCCGACCCGGAGACAGGAAAGTTGCAATTGTGGTTTTCTGGCCAGAGACACCAAGGGGAGATGAAAGACCCTCCAATCATCCCATTAACACTCGTATTACCCCCAGAGGGACTACGGAAAGGATTTATTAAGGTAAACACGTTACTTAGTTCTGCTTTACTTATACAATAACTTAATCCTGCTGACCTCCCAATATAATAACTTTACCTTTACTGGCTTCACACAACGATTTCCACAGCCTATAAAGCAGCATTTCAGACCACCGTCACAGTCACAGTCTGAGCAACACTGACTTCTTGCCTGATGACAATCTCCTGGTTCAGGTAAAGACACAAAGAAGTAGTTAATTACAATCAAAAACAATTCAAGTAAAAAGGCTTGTTACTTTTCACCCAACGCTAAAATACAAAAGGTGCTCCAATTTAAAGATAGATTTTTTTATAATGATACTTTTGGTTCATGTTAGAGGGAAAAGAAGGATGCGGTGCAGATGAACTTCATAACAAAGCAGTGTAATGTAACGTTTGCATCAATCAGAGTATTGCACTCGAGCAGAGCGGATTTTATACCTTAGAATCTAGGCTGTAATTAATAATGATAAAAGATAAAGGATATCAATTCAGTTTAAATGTGATATTGTGACTTGTGAAATAAATAAATACCTTGGGGTGGGTACTGACATCTTCTTAACCCACAGCCAATGTCGCAGCATTTTTGCTTTCGGCGACAATCACAGTCTTTGGAGCACGGGCGGCACCACTTAAACGAGAATTGTCGAGGACAGGATCCGGGTTTGGAAGAGCCTGAAAAAAAGTAACATTATTTTAGTTCAATCAGAAACAAAGTCAAAGGAGAGATATACTTTTAATCTGGATTAGGGCTGGGCGATCTGGCCAAGAATTAAAATCTCGATTTTGTTACTCAGTTTCATGGGGGGCCGCATACTGAAGCGTACACAGGGTCAAGGTCCATAGATCGGTGGTTAGTGCCGCGAAACAAATAATTTTGAAACGCATGAAGGTATATTGAATATGGGGTAAGCACTTATAAGCTTTCTTGCTTCGGCCTACTCCTTTTGAGTTGTTGTTTTTTTCTTTGGTTTCACGTGTCAAATGTAAATATAATGTAAATATTGTAAATAACTGCTACAAAAATAAGTATATACACACATATACATATACACACACACACATTATATAATATATATATATATATATATATACATATACATATATATAAATAATAAAAACCCTTTCATTGCTAACTTTCTGACCCAAAGTTACAGCAAAAACACACAAAAAATAGTATCTTTTAATTTTCAAATGATACATTTCTGTTCTTGCTGGTGCGGCCAGATGTCTGAAATATCACCAGAAGGAATTGATTCTAAGTTAATATTTGTTTCCGTTGTGGCAATTTTAGTAAAAACTCCCGTTGTGGGTGCTTCGGCACTAAAATGTGCTTGTAAACCACGCCCCGTTTTGGGCCGTGGTTTTGCGAAAGGTCAATTACTTGGTGATATCAGAACGACCGTTCTAGATGCTTCTAAAACCCAGAGTGACCGTTACTCTGCATTACCTTGCTTCACACACTTGTTCCAACAGCCGTCAGATTTGCATTTCTCACATCGTTTACAGTCTCTGTCAGTCTTGCACTCGTGACAGGCCTTCTTCATTGGAGGGGGACACGGTTTTCCTGGTTTGGGGAAAGACACATGATAATGTAAGGTTACTTACACCAAGTGTGCAATCACTCAATCAAGTTGTTGTGTATCAATATCACAACAGGAGTTGCCTCACAGGGCGGCACAAACATTAAAACAATGAAACAAAGGCAAATTTCCAAACAGATAATGTCTAAATAAGCAGGTCCTTAGGAAAAAGAAAAAAGTGTGGAGTATGGAATGGAAGTTAATTTGTAAAGCGTTTTTCACATGACACAAGTCACACAAAGTGTTTCACACAGAGTTAAAGATTTGTTCTTCCTTCACTCCACACACGGTGATGGTCAGTTACGTGTGTAGCTACAGTTTAGACTGACAGAAGTGCAGCTGCACACATCTGTGCCAATGGTCAACTCATGTAAGAGTTACTGTAAATCTGTAAATGTAACAGTGTATGGACTGCCCTGGATTAATATATATATTGAAATTTAAATCACGTTTTGTTTTGTTACTGTTAGATTCATGTTTTAAATCAGAAATACAGGATGTGATTATTGAGGGAAGAAACTTTGCTATTTTAAGATAAATATTAATCTGATTGAAAAACCACCATTACTTGAAAGAAGGTACCTTCTTTGAAGATGGACAACTCCTGTACGACTGAGAACTTACACAGACACCATTACTTGAGCAACTTTATTATTTTTGATATAAATTCATTGTAAATCAGATATTGTGGATAATGTGTTTAACATGGTAAGTGACTGCTATGAAATCACTGTGTAATGAATTAGTGACATGCTGTATATACTGCCTTATTTTCTTATTACCATATGTCCACACACACTTCTTATTACAGCCATCCAGCAGCATCTCTGGCCACGATTACAGTCACTGACTGTGACACAGTCGTCACACGGGTTGCTTGGGTTACCTAAAGACACATGAGAATGTAGGGTTCAATTTAAAACATGTCTTTGATTACATTCATTATGTCTTCTTGTTTAAAAAAGGTTCTTTAAGAAAGACATGGGTAACACATTTGACTTCCTCCTTCCTCAGAGGCGTCTCCAGACGTGCACGATACATTATGAGAGTGTAGTCTCCAGGCTTTCCAATGATGTGTAACACATGGAAATCTGATCATATTTGGAGACGTAGCGGCGATTTGAATTTAACAACTCTTAAAGCTCAAAGGGCAGGAAAAGCTCTCCAAAGATTTGGGCAGTTCTCACCTCTGTCTGCTGCTCGAGTGACAATAGGGCTCATTTACATCTAAATAAAAGGTTTGTATACAGGTAATATATAAATAAATATGATCCGTAACCTGCACACACAGCTTTCTTTCTATAAGGTTAGGTATTGCATGCTTATTAGTTGTACCAGAGCCACAGAAAACACTAGGCCTAGTGATGTAGATAATGGACATAGTGCAGCCTACTCTTTCATTTACAGACAAAATCCTGCGTGTTTGTCCCATAGCTTCTGTGTCAGTGCTGCCTGTGTCAGCTCCGCCTCTGTGAGCTGCTGGAGCCTCAGGCTGAGACAGAGTTACAGACTCCAGACATAACTGAAGTTATAACTTTAGAAAAGACTCCTGTACTACTTTAGTAATGCACATACACATGAGGGGAAAAGGCCCACATTGCTGTGCGTGATCCCATTGTTTACGTTTCACTGCACAAACCCAGCGTAACTGTATCTGACCATAAAACCGAAAATATGAAGCGGATCTCTCTCAAATAAGAAGTGGCTGAAAGCAAGGGATACGCTGACTACATTTATAGAGTAGTTTAAGTTTGTAGAGATCTTGATTTTGTGTAAATAGCAGATTCATTCCTTGTGGACTACATGACTGTCTCCCATGCAGAGAGATCATTAGTGATCACACTAGGGTTGCCACCTACGTCTGACAAAAAACCTGGACATTTCGGCAACCCAATCAACCATTTTGCTTACAAGCAGTGTCGCCCTTCACACCTAACCCAAACAAAAATGACCCTTCTACAGCCAAATTGGACATAACCTTGTGATGGAGCTATATTGGTTTTGCTTTAAGTATTTACTTTGTGGTTAATGTCCAGTGGTGGAAAGAGGACAGAAAATTTGTACTCATGTAAAAGTACAATGACATGCTGACATTTTACTCAATTACAAGTACAAGAGTGAAGTATTAGTAACTTCACTCTTCATAGTGAACTGGTCTAAATCGTTTATCTCTAACAAGAATTATCTTTGCACAGATTAATTAAAAACACATCAAATATCATACAACAAAAGTGAGCCTTTTGATACATGAGGCCCAGTCCTAGTTTCAGCACAAGTTTAATATCAGACCTGGGGCAGTCTGTTTGAATAATAGACCTATGTTTAGATATCTCATTCTATTTACCAAGCTACATTTCAACAACCACTATCCCTCAGTTAAGAATAATATAAGTCAAAGACAAACTGTCTCAAATGTTCTGTACTTAAAAAGCGACAAAAACACGACTGAGTGAAAAGGTGGCAAAGACAACAAGGCCAAAAAAGAGATGAAAAGTGACGAAAACAAATAAGCTGTAAAAGCAACAATAACGCAAAATAAAAAAGCCATGAAAGAGCGACAAAAATGCAACGAAAACGTGACAAAAATGGACAAAAAAGCAATGATAAAAAGCTACAAAAAGTGACAGAAGCGTGACCAGTACATGACAAAAAGCAACAAAAAAAGCAGTAAAAAACATGACAAAAAAGAGACGAAAACAAGAGGCAAAAACACTTTGGGATGTGACTAAGAACGCGGCGACAACGTGACAAAAAAAGTGTGTCACTTTTGTAGGTCTTAGCTTTCAAATTGCTCTCCAGTCGAGAAGCTTTGAGATTTGGGTAAAGCCGAACTGGAGAGAATGCACTTAAGAGGTTAATAATCTAGCCTGGGCAATCTTGGATATGCAATAAGAAATAGGGAAAGGTACAAGTCAACAATATTAAAGGACTATTTGTTTTAAATGTTTAAACAGCACCTACTGTCATATTGAGCGGAGTTCAGATCCACGAAGACGAGCGCGATGATCAGGAGGCAGAGGACGGAGCGATCCATGTTGATCTCTGCTGCAGTCACACACAGACCTCACACACACGCTGGTATTTATTCACATGAACCTTTATCAGAAGATAAAACCTGGAGACACAGTTTATTTGGATGTGTGAATGTGCGGTTTGTCAGTCTCTTTATCTTGTGTCAGGCGCACTTGAGTCTGGGACACGCTGTGATAATGCGCAATACAGTAGACAATCTGGCAACAAAAAAAAGTATTTAATTCACTTTAAATGTTTGTGGTGCGGCTCAACATCATTATCTGCATTTAACTGATTTGATCAATCAGAGGAACAGATAAACAGTAACAAACAAATGTCAAACTGTTCTGAAGAGAAAGCCTTGAGAGATTAGATTTTTGTTTTTGTTTTTTTTTACAGCCTATATGTGAAACGTTTTGGTAAAGCCAAACTGGTGAAAATGCGCTCGGTTCATGTGGGGGTTAGGAGGTTAAGCAGACTGATAATTATTTCAGTGTATTGTTCACATACAGTACAAAAGACAATAATGTAATGGAAACAGCGGGACGTAGACTCTTGGCCCCGGACAGGACAAGGGTTTCACCACGTCCGCTGCGCTGGGACTCGGGCAGGGAACAGGTGCTAAAAAGGCATCCCTGGGAATCCCACATAGCACCAAACTGTCAGTCTAGTGTCTTTTTGTTACTTTGGATGTTGCGCTTGGGTTGATCTCTGGACGTCTCGCTCTGTCGACAAAACATCTCATAAAAGCAGCCGCCTGTTTCCACGCTATAATGCACTCGTCTCCGAAGGTGTTTATTTCACAAGGCCGGATTTATGCAGGCGCTTACAGGGGCCCAACAGGTGTAAAGGCCCTGGGCATAAGGAGAGAGTTCCCTCTCTCTTTACAGACTCCCTCACATGTAAGGCTTAATCAGATGACTTTGTGATCACCTGGTCACTTGCTGTTGAAACACTCACACCTATTGAATCTCTTTAAAAAGGCAATAAAAATCCTCGACAATAAACCATATTCATTTCTTGCCTGGCCTGCCAAACGACATGCCTTTTCATAGATATTTCAAAGACATATAGTCTTGGAATAAGCATGATCTCAACAATTTCCCGGTGGGCGTGACTGACAGACGGCATCAACCAATTAGAGCAACGCTAGATACGTTGCAGTAACAAGCGGCAGAACACCTTTCCATAAACGTCCTTTTTAATGAGGAACGCTGTTTCTTGCTCCGGTTTTAGGGATTTCATATTTTTCAAATGATTTAAAACAGACGAAAGAGCAGAAGAAAACTGTATTGGAGTGTATTGGCCACCGTCTGTTACGAATCAGGCTGAACCCAAAAACAGACACAGGAAAAACGGTGCAAAAAGGTGAGTATTTATTGAACGGAGCGGGACCAGGCGGGACGGAGCGGGACCAGGCGGGACGGAGCAAAAAGACAGGCGGCTGGAGAGCAGAGATCTGTAGCGGGATGGAAAAACAGGCAAGTATTCTTGGAAGGTATGTATAATAGGAAAAGGCTGGAACGTAGTACTGACTGTAGAGTGTTTTACAATCTGGCTGAGCTCACTGGAGTGGACTTTTGAATCTCCTTGATTGCAGAGTGAACTCAGCTGAGGACTCTCCAGCACACCTGCCTTCACTCCTGCAATGAAAAAAGAGGGGAAGGAGCCAGCCACTCAGGGAGTGGCAGATGAGGCCTGAGGTGCTTGAGGGGGGGCTGTGACAGTACCCCTCCCCACTCTACGGACACCTCCTGGCGGCCTATCACGCTTCTCCGGATGGTTCTGATAGAACTCCCGGATCAAGGAAGGGTCCAAAATGTTCCGACGAGGTACCCAACACCGTTCTTCCGGACCGTAACCCTCCCAATCCACCAAAAACTGAAGACCGTGACCCGGCGCCGGACATCAAGAACCCGCCGAACAGTATAGGCAGGGTGGTCATCGATCACCATGGGAGGAGGCCGAGGAGGAACGGAAGGGCACAGGGGACTGGACAGGACAGGCTTGACCATGGACACATGAACGGTAGGATGAACCTTCAGTGAAGTGGGAAGTTAAAGACGCACCGCTGAAGGGTTGATAACACTCTCCACCTCAAATGGCCCGATAAACCTGGGAGAAAGCTTCTTAGACTCCACCTTGAGAGGTAAGTCTCGTGTGGAGAGCCATACCTTATGCCCAGGAGCGTATGAAGGAGCAGGTGTGCGTCGACGGTTAGCCTGGCTCTGGGACCGTGTAGAGGCGCGCACAAGAGCCGAACGAGCCCGAGTCCAGGTCTGGTGACACCGCCGCATGTGGTCCTGGACAGAGGGAACTGCTAGTTCCTGCTCTGCAAATAGGGGTGGCTGGTAACCGTAACAACATTCAAAAGGAGACATAGCACAATGCCACCTCCATCTGCTGGTTAGCTCGCTCAGTTTGTCCATTAGTCTGGGGTGGTATCCAGAAGAGAGGCTGACATTAATATTAAGAGCGGAACAGAAGGCACGCCATACCTGGAATGTGAATTGGGAACCCCTGTCAGATACAATGTCCGAGGGAATACCATGCAACCTGAACACATGTTTCACCAACAAGTCGGCCGTCTCTCTAGAAGAAGTGAGGGGAACGAAGTGTGCAGATTTAGAAAACCTGTCAACAATGGTAAGAACCACTGTATTGCCATTAGACGGAGGTAGCCCGGTAACAAAATCCAGCGAGATGTGAGACCAAGGACGGCTAGGGATTGGCAAAGGCTGCAAAAGATCTGAGGGCTTGTTAGAGCTCTTATTTGACAACATACTGTACAAGCCGAAACAAAGTCTTTAGTATCCCTCTCCATAGACGGCCACCAGAACCTGCGCCGGAGAACTTCAAGGGTGCAGGCAACTCCCGGGTGGCAGGTTAAGAGGGTACAGTGGGCCCACTGGAGAACATTAGACCGGACGGGATCAGGAACAAACAAGGCACCTGGTGGGCCATTGCCAGGATCAAGGTGGGTTTGCTGGGCATGTCTAACCAGCGACTCAATTTCCCAGGAAACAGTGGCTATAAAACGGGAAGCAGGCAAATCGGATCACTATCGAGTCCGCAGAATACATGCGAGACAAGGCATCTGGCTTAATGTTTTTGATCCAGGGCGATAGGTCAAGGAAAAATTAAACTGATCAAAAAAAAAAAAAAGAGTGCCCATCTAGCCTGTCTGGAATTCAGCCGCTTGGCTGTTTGAATGTACGTCAGGTTCCTATGATCTGACCAGACGATAAAGGGGAGATTTGAACCCTCAAGCCAGTGTCGCCACTCTTCCAGTGCTGGTTTATAGCCAGAAGCTCTCGATTGCAGGTATCATAGTTTCTCTCTGCGGAAGACGGCTTACGAGAAAAATATGCACAAGGATGCAGCTTTTTATCAGTGGGGCAGCGTTGAGAGAGTACTGCACCCACCCCAGAGTCCGAAGCATCCACCTCAACTATGAACTGGAGTTTAGGATTAGGTTGAACTAACACCGGGGCAGTGCAGAACCTTTGCTTCAACTCCATGAAGGCCACTTCAGCTTCAGAGGTCCAAGCGAAAGGGGTCAAGGTTGCGGTGAGAGCTGTCAGAGGGGCTGCAAGACTGAAGTTGCGTATAAACCTCCTGTAGAAATTTGCAAATCCCAAGAAACGCTGCAGCTCCTTATGGCTGGAAGGGGATGGCCATTCTCTGACAGCCGTGACCTTGGTTGGGTCCATCTGCACTTGACCCTGGGCGATGATGTATCCTAAAAAGGCAACAGAGGGGGCATGAAACTGACACTTCTCGGCCTTAACTTGTTCTCCAGGAGCCTCTGAAGAACCATCTTAACATGGGCCTCATGGGTTTCAAGGTCTTTTGAAAAAAATCAGGATGTCATCAATGTAAACAAAACCAAATCTTCCAATAAAGTCACGTAATACATCATTTACCAGATTTTGGAACACGGCTGGGGTGTTTGTCAGACCAAATGGCATCACAAGTAACTCGAAATGGCCTAGCGGGGTATTAAAGGCCGTCTTCCACTCATCTCCCTCTCTGATGCGAACCAGATGGTAAGCGTTGCGGAGGTCCAACTTTGTGAAGATTGTAGAACCACAGAGAGGGGTGAAGGCAGAGTCGATTAACAGAAGTGGATACTTATTCTTAACAGTGATCTTATTCAGGGCCCGGTAATCAATGCATGGTCTCAGTGACTTGTCCTTAAGAAAAAACCAGCACCCACCAGTGAGGAAGATGGTCTTCTGAGTCCTGACGCCAGCGATTCTTGGACATATTTCTCCATAGCCTCCTGCTCCGGAGTGGAGAGGTTGTAAAGACGACTGCTGGGCAGCGGAGCCCCAGGAAGAAGCTCGATGGCACAGTCATAGGGCCGGTGAGGTGGCAAAGACAGGGCCTGGTGTTTACTGAACACCGCACCAAGGTCATGATAAATGGGAGGAACCGTTGATAGGTCAGGAACAGGTGCAGACTCAGAACAAACACGGGGTAAAGCAGATTTCAGACAATTTGAATGGCAAAATGTGCTCCAGGAAACTATTTTACCAGTTGCCGAATTTACATGAGGGTTGTGCAACTTCAACCAAGGCAAGCGGTTACAATCAAAAATGTGAAAACTTATATATTCCTTATGATTACCTGAGAGGTGCAGGCACACTGAGGAAGTCCTTTCTGTAACTTGGGCTAGGATTTGGCCGTTGAGCGCCTTAGCTTCCAGGGGTGTCTCCAGCGGCTGTGCTTCTAGTCCCAACTGATAAGCTACTTCACGATCCATAAAACTTTCATCTGCCCCAGAGTCAAGGAGAACTGGAAGAGTTAAATTACGGCCATGTAAAATGAGCGTGCCCTCAAGCCTTGGTTTAGAGGGAGATGAGCAGTGGGTTTGGCTCAACAGTATATCTCCCACTACTGCTGAGCCGGGCCTTTTGCTGGCCGGACAGGACAGGAGGATATAAAATGTCCAAACTGACCACAGTAGAGGCAGCTCCGTGTGTTGAAGCGGCGTTGTCACTCCTCAGGATTCAGATGGGCACGACCTAGCTGAGCCTGTTTTTCCCAGATAGCTGAAGCCCAACTGAGAGCGTGACCACGTAGACAACCGATAAGATAACAGATCTTTGCACGGTCATTGGAATAAGTCAGGGGCTGTTCAAAAATTAGAGAGCATTGTGTCAAAAAAGACTTACAAGTTCCTAGGTCCCCGTTGTATGGAGCCGGCGGAGGCACAAATGCTTCTCTCATAAGTGGTGTTGGATGAGGCTGGGCAGGAGTAGCAGAAGCTTGAGGGATTGGAGTGGTCATCTGTGTACGCAGACTGGCAAGACATAGAGAAAATTCCTTCATGTGTTCCATGAAAGCCTTTAAAGTATGGTCATGCTGCTCCAAAAGCAAAGATTGAGCAGATAGAGTCCGGTTAAGTTGCTCAGAGTCTGCTGGGTTCATGTTTCTGGCCAGATCATACTGTTACGAATCAGGCTGAACCCAAAAACAGACACAGGAAAAACGGTGCAAAAAGGTGAGTATTTATTGAACGGAGCGGGACCAGGCGGGACGGAGCGGGGCCAGGCAGGACGGAGCAAAAAGACAGGCGGCTGGAGAGCAGAGATCTGTAGCGGGATGGAAAAAGGTAAGTATTCTTGGAAGGTATGTATAATAAGAAAAGGCTGGAACGTAGTACTGACTGTAGAGTGTTTTACAATCTGGCTGAGCTCACTGGAGTGGACTTTTGAATCTCCTTGATTGCAGAGTGAACTCAGCTGAGGACTCTCCAGCACACCTGTCTTCACTCCTGCAATGAAAAAGAGTGGAAGGAGCCAGCCACTCAGGGAGTGGCAGATGAGGCCTGAGGTGCTTGAGGGGCTGTGACACCATCTTTAATGTTTTGGAAGATTGCGTGGTGGTGACAGGTGACGGCTTCCGTCTCTTGGTGCGTGATTGGACCGATGTGGGTAAAATCGTGAAATGATTGGCTGTGAGCAGCCGCCCAGACGGTTCTTCTTTTGAACAGAAAGGAGGAGTGTCTGACAGGCCAGGCAAATTCATTTCATCACTGCACTGTTTTAGATGAGCATAGTTTACTCAGTTTTGATAATTTTATTCATTTTAAAAATTCATGTTTGATATACAAAGTTTTGCACAATCTAGCGCCTCCTCCACTTCGGGACTTCGTAAAAGTTAAGACTGTGAGTGGTATGGGCACTAAGGCCACAGCTCGAGGAGACTGCGAGGTACCACACAGATGCACCACTTTCGGTCAAACTGTGTTGTCTGTAAAGGGGACGCACTATTGGAATAGGCTTCCTCTGTCCATAAGAGACTGTCCATCACTGGTCACTTTCAAATTGCACCTCAAACAATGGATGAAAGACAATCAACTGCCACTTTTAATCCGGCCTCTTATATATATATATATATTATGCCTTCCTGTAATTGAATGCAAATGTAATTTTAATTGTTTCTTTGTCACCTGCCTAGGGACTGCAGATGGAAATTAGCATGTTTGCTAAAATCTGGCATATTTACACTGTAACTACAGATGTTCATTAATATGCACTGTCCCTATTAAATAAATAAATAAATAAATAAATTGTACCCGAGACTAAACCAGGTCTAAACCAGGAATAAACCAGGTCTAAACCAGGAGTAAACAAAGGTCTGAGCCATTTTCATTGAGTTGACACTGGGAAAAAAAATATGTACCTATTGGTCTGTTAAAATGCATGAGAATGCATCAAATTGCACCATTAAAATAAAAAAAATCTCTGTGGGAGGACCCCCAGCCCCCTATTAAATCTACGAGCCAGGTCCAGTTGACTTAAGAACAGTTTCATACACAAGGCCATCGGGAAGCTGAACTCCATCCCACTCCTCTTCCCGCTCCACAATCAAGGATGAGAGAAATATAATTTCAAATCATTCACATGGTTTGACAAATAAAAAATCTTGAATCTTGTTCTTCAGTCAAGTGGGCGCCTGCAGCCATGGCCCGGCTCCTGCATGAAACCGTTAAATTGGTAAGAGGTCTTACGCCAAACCGGATGTGTGTCAGCGTCCGCCATGATCAGAAGCGTCCGAATTGGGCTGTCAGTTAGGAAGGAGTTAAGGAAAGGAGCCTCAATGCTAACTATCATAGCCACTTTAGCATAGGGATCTCTGATGCTAACTCACTGGCGATTAGGAGCCATGTGCCATCCCATAAGCCACCGCGCCGCAGGCCCGCCCCCCTCCCCCCCACCCTGAGTGATTCTTCATGCGCAACCACTGTTGATTGACAGGTGCAAAAAATATATATAAAAGATTCTGCACAAGCCAAACTTTATAAAGTGACAAAACACTTGTTAGAGTCATCACAGCACTGTCACATGGTTTTAAAGAGCCGCCTCAGTAAATGGCTTAAATGAAGGCAGTTTGTGCTTTTGCTTTCATTTAAGCCACATGGCTAATTTGCATACTGTAGCTTTATGAAACTGTTGAGATAAAATAAGGCCAAAGGAAAATGTGATGGATCATTTGGATTTTTCTTTTTTTTTCTCCTTAAACGTCTTTATTTGGACACTATGTTGTTGCATATGCAATACAGTAGGTGGCTGTATGCGCTTTTGTTTGTCTGCCAATAACCTTAAAGAAGAAGAACAGCAGCTGTTGGTGATGTCACTTCCCCTTCCCCTGGGTAAGGACGGTGGAATTGGGCAAATGCTGCTGAAGCTCTAGTTCACTAACTGCATAGAGATCTAACAGTTGACCCCATGAAAGGTTAAGGATCAGGAGCTAGTGTTAGTACTTAGAGGCTATAATTTAAGGGTTTCGAAATCAGCCTAAGACGTAGCGGCTTTTCATTGGCAAATTCCCGGGGCCAACGACCAGTGTTGGCGTCAAAAGGAAAGAGTTACAAAAATGTATTACTTTTATCAGTATATAAGGAATATAACATACATTGTTACTTGAAAAAAAAAAAAGAGGAAATATATTAGTTATTACATTTTAAGTAACTCGAGTTACAAGTGCATTTAAATGGTGTTGATGTACGTACAAAAAATGCCAAACTGTCCCCAATAAAATGCAGCACCAAATCAAGTTCACACACTGGTGTATAAGATCTGCAGTCTTTAGTTAATGTTGTCAAAACAAAACACGAGAGAATGGGGGAAAGCGAAGGAATAGTAATATGTAATACAAACATATTACAATTTTAAAGCTGTATATACTGTAGAATATATTACAATTTTAAAGTAACTTGCCCAACACTGCCCACAATACTACAGGTATAAGAAGTAACTAAACCTGCTTCCTCTGAGAGTTCTCAACTATAATTGTTTTTTACATACATCATTCTCTGCACATCTGAACCAAGGACAGTCCGCTGTTGTTCAGCCGCTGTTGACATTTCTCTGTGGATAATTCTATCTGGGACTGGTGTCATCTGAGATTTGTGCGTCACTACAATTATCAGTTTCCTTCAGCAAACACACACACATACACTGTCTCACAAAGATGCCTTATGATAAAGCCATGGCCAAGTCGTCTCATCTAAAGCCTCACTGACATTCTTGATCATCACTGACCCAAAGGGAAGTTTTGACGGCTAACAGAATGTGCCTACAGGTGAAACTCAGAAAATTAGAATATTGTGAAAAAGTTCATTTATTTCTGTAATGAAGCTTCAGCCCAAATTCAACCTGGAAGACGTACCTGCAGCCTTCATTCATCGCCTAATCATCACGGCCCAGCTCAAGCCGCACCTTCACGACAGCCAATCATCGCGGCTGCTCATGCTGCGTCAGCATACTTGAGTGACTGCCTTAATGTGGTTGCGTGGCATGGATGCTCTCAGCCTGTGGCACTGCTGAGGTGTTATGGAAGACCAGGATGCTTCAACCAGAGGAATATGACATTTGAAGCCCATGTCCAGGATCCGTCTGTGTGTGGAGGCTCTTGATGCAACCGCATTAAAGCAGTCATTCAAGTAAAAGGCCCAAACCAAGTACTAAGTACAGATGCATGATTATAGTTTTCAGAGGACCCACATTTATTTGTTTAAAATCATTTTTTCATTGATTTCATGTAATATTCTAATTTTCTGAAATTTTCATTTTGGGGTTTTTACAAGCTGTAAGCTTTAAAACAAACAAAGGCTTGACATGTGTCACTTTGCATGCCATGAGTCTATATCATATATTAGTTTCACATTTTAAACTGAATGACAGAAATAAATGAACTTTTTCACAATAGTCTAATTTTCTGAGTTTCACCTGTATTTGTAGGAACAGGATCAGAGCTAAAAGCATTTCTTTAAAACTAAAAACATGTACAATAGGCCAGGATGAATGAGAGTGTGTTTGAGAGTGCGCATGGGGGACGACGGATGGAAATTAGCCCAAGGCTACAATCCGGTGTGGCTTGTTTACATGCATGAGACACATGTATGTTCATTAACATGCACTGTCCCGACCAAATAAACCAATAAATAAATAAATAAGGGGTTTTACGCTAACAAATGGCAAAATAGTGCCACTGTCTGAACAAATTCAGCAAGACGTTTATTTAAGTTTTCTTGTGTTTTCTAAATCTTATTTTATTTGTGGTTTACGTTAAAATGTGGACAGGAAGTTAGCTACAAACATTCCGTGCACAGAGCCTTTTGTCATGCAATGAAACAGTGACCAAAACATGACAAAAAAGCGTCGACAATGCGACAAAAAAGTTATGATCAGTTTTGCAGGCGTTACTCTGGCCTAGAGGCTGTAAACTCTCCAGTCGAGAAGCTTCAGATTTGGGTAAAGCTGAACTGGACAAAATGCACTCAGCTCAGGTGGGGGTTAAGAAATTAAACACAGGAGCATTAACATTGAGAGAAGACTGATATACTGTGCCTTGCGAAAGTACTAATACACTTTGAACTTTTGCACATTTTGTCATGTTTACAACCATAAACGTAAAGATTTTATTTTGAATTTTTTACTGAAAGTTCACACACAAGTAACAGACAACTGTGAAGTGAAAGCAAAATGATACATGATTCTGTTATTTTACAAGAAATAGAAAAGTGAAAAGTGGGGCGTGCATAAGTATTCATACAGCATTTTCTGAGTGCATTAAATTGCCTTTATAACATTCCTAATGACTGCAGAATGTTCACACCTTGCCCTAACCATTAAATAGAGGCCACCTGTGTGTAATCTACTCTCAGTATAATTCCAGCTGTTCTGCGAGGGCCTCAGAGCTATGGTCAGAGTGTATTGGTCACTAAGCAACATCATGAAGGCCAAGGAGCACACCAGAGAGGTCAGGGATAAAGTTGTGGAGAAGTTTAAAGCAGCGTTCAGTTATACAAAGATTTCCCAAGATTTGAACATCTCACAGAGCACTGTTCAATCCATCATTCGGAAATAGAAAGAGTATAGCACCACTGCGAACTTGCCAAGACACGGCCGTCCACCTAAACTAACAGACCGAACAAGGAGAGCACTGGTAAGAAATGTAACCAAGTGCCCCAAGATAACTCTGGAGGAGCTGCGACGTACTGCCGCTGAGCTGGGAGAATCTGTGCATGGGACAACTATAAGTCGTACTCTACACAAATCTGGCCTTCATGGCAAGTGGCAAGAAGAAAGCCATTATTGAAAGGAGGCCATAAGAAATCCTGTTTGAAGTTTGCTAGAAGTCATATGGAGGACACAGCTACCATGTGGAAGAAGGTGCTTTGGTCAGATGAGACAAAAATTGAACTTTTGGCCCAAATGCAAAACGTTACGTACGGAGCAAACCTAACACTGCTCATCGTCCTGAGTGCACCATCCCCAGTGTCAAATATGGTGGGGGGAGCATCATGCTATGGGGCTGCTTTTCCTCAGCGGGGACTGGGAAGATTGTAAGAA
The DNA here is from genome assembly GCA_007210695.1 of Neogobius melanostomus. Lineage (NCBI taxonomy): Eukaryota > Metazoa > Chordata > Actinopteri > Gobiiformes > Gobiidae > Neogobius > Neogobius melanostomus. The sequence continues at coordinate 794,505 of VHKM01000463.1, forward strand.
TAGTTGGGAAGATGGATGGAGCCAAATACAGGGACATTTTGGAGGAAAACCTGCTGGAGTCAGCAAGAGAATTGAGGCTGGGGCGGAGATTCACCTTCCAGCAGGACAATGACCCTAAACACAAAGCTAAATCTACAATGGAATGGTTTAAAACAAACATATTAATGTGTTAGAATGGCCCAGTCAAAGTCCTGACCTAAATCCTATTGAAAATCTGTGGAAAGACCTGAAAACTGCTGTTCACAAACGCTCTCCTTCTAATTTGACAGAGCTTGAGTTGTTTTGTAAAGAGGAATGGGCTAAAATGTCAGTCTCTACATGTGCAAACCTTGTAGAGTCATACCCCAAAAGACTTGCTGCTGTTATTGCAGCAAAAGGGGCTTCCACAAAGTATTAAGTCATGCTGTATGAATACTTATGCACGCCCCACTTTTAACTTTTCTATTTTTTGAAAAATAACAGAATCATGTGTCATTTTGCTTTCACTTCACACTTGTCTGTTACTTGTGTGTGAACTTTCAGTAAAAAATTCAAAATAAAATCTTTACGTTTAGGGTTGTAAACATGACATAATGTGTAAATGTTCAAGGTGTATTAGTACTTTCACAAGGCACTGTATGAACCGCTAACCCATAACAGATTCATACATATTTCATAACATGTTTTGCAAATCCAAGGTAAGTCATAAATCTAAGCTCTTTATAATACAGTATACTCAGTGCCGTGGCGTGGGCTCTCAGACAGGGCCTTCATTAGCAACCTATGTGTTCACGCAATCAAACACATTTGCCGTAAACTAATCAACAACAGACGTATGGATAAAACTGTCTTTTTACGTGGCGTTTGTTCGCTAAACGATGTATCAACAACACAAACCATTTCTTGATTGTGAGATCAATAAAGGCTTATCTTAACCAGAGTAGCGGTGCCTCTGCCCCCAAACAAAAACCTTCAGGAACACTCCTACTAGTTTAAGTCACAACCGGACGTTCGACTTTTTGGCCGTGCATTGATTTTGTTTGTTTGTGGAGAATGTAGTTGTGGTGTTCAGATCATCGTGCACTGAACGTACAACTTTTAAGTGGAACGTGCGTCACTCGGAGGCTGGTCAGACGTGAGGCTGTCGCTTCATTCCTAAGTTGTAAGACCACCCTGCAATAACCGTACAGACCGAGGGTTCCATGAGGGCTTCAGATGAAGTTTGCAAACTGCACACGGTCTGTATGTTGTGTGAACCAACGCCGTGCATTAGCCTATATACAGTATTTGGTCCTTGAATACAGAGAAGGCATGTTTGGGCAGTATGACACACTTTCCCGGGAGTTGGAGAGAGTAAGCCACGGTGACGACATGTCATACATTCACATGGATCTAAACATCTTTGGTGAATTACTGCTGTGCGTCACACTACGCATAACGCCTTTACCTCTGCTCCCTCTCTGACACCTGTGCTCTCCTTCCCTCTTCCCCTCGGCATATTGCAAAACTTTATAGCTTTATATCCCAGTTTGCGCTCAATTGACTCTGTTGACACCTTCAAGAGCAAACGTAAAACTCATCTATTTGTTCAGGCTTTTAATTTACATTTTGGGCTTCTAATGATTTTTGGTGTTGTCTTGGCCTTTTATATTGTATGTACTTTTTTAAACTGTGTTTTCAAACTGTGTTGTGAAGCACTTTGTGGCTTTTTGTCTGTGAAAGGTGCTATACAAATAAAGCTTACTTACTTATCGTGCGATTGATGCACTCTCGCCGAACGGCAATTCACGATGGACTGACACGACATGTATAGAGGTCGTACGAGATATCTGACCGTGCGTTGGCCGCACTAATGGTGCGCGTGTGGAACGACACATACACGAAGTCCACAAGTGCAACATGTGAAAAAAGTTTCAGACAAAAAGTACGAAAGACATAGGAAGTAGTTTTATTTCATTAAAGTGAGTGTGATTGTGTCTGACTGTCGCTCCTGCGCTGACCACGTGTGGAGGCCACAGGAAACACTCGATATAAAGGAGAGAAGTGTGAAACCTCATTATGTTCTATAGGCTCCGCTGCTGCTGGTGGAGCTAAAAGCCTTTTATACACAGCGGGTCATGAACATGCGTCACACAATCAATGTGGGGGAAAAAAGACCATGTCCTGTTTCTGGTCGACAGGCAGCACTGAGGTCTACAGAGAAAATACAAAGAAACTGAACAGAGGAATAAGCAGCCAGGCAGGTGTTTCTGACCTCCAGCCTGGCTCCACATCATGGAGATGGATCCCTGAGCGCCGGCCCACGCTGGCAGCTCACTGCTCCTATAGGTCGCTCAAATGCAGAGAATGAATTTCCCTACGGGGATTAATAAATGATAAAACTTAACCTTAACTTAAGAAAAGCAATTTGGATAAAGGATTATGAGCCTCTGTATATATAGTACAGCTTAATTTTTTTTTGTATTTGTATACTTTATTGTCCCCGTAGGGAAATTTGTCCTCTGCATTTAACCCATCCTTCGATGCCGCTGAGGCAACCCGTAAGAAGCAGTGGTCGACGGCAGTGCCGCGCCCGGGGACCCATCTCCATGATGTGGGGCCAGGTTGATCTCACAATGGAGAAATGTACTTGTTACATTCAGCTCTTAGAAACACTCAGGGTGTGCAAATAGGCAGGAAATGTGAAATGAACAACAATTAAATAGTAAATAGTGGTATCTTATATACAAGGACTTTGTGGGGACAAAAGTGTACACAGTAAATAATAATAAGTAAACAGACTGCAAAAATAATAATAATAATGCTATAGTCGGTATCAGCAGTGCAGGTTTAGTGTAATACTAATATTTTACAATAAAAAATATAGATTGACCGCCTTCTTAGTGACGTCACAGTTTTGAACGCGTGTCATTGGTTGACGCGGGTGTCAATCAGAACAGCTGATCGTGTTTTTGTCTCTTGGCGCCTAATGAAACATATGATCAATAAATGCTTATCTTTTAACCTTAAATGGCTGACCGAGGCAAACATAAGGACATTTATATCATCGTGGACGCTTGGCATCACTTTCACCTAAAGGACTTTTGCAGAGGAAGTGTGAATCGGCGTTACGATCCTCCATGGGACTCCAGCGGGCCGCAGCTCAAAGCTTGCCCGAAGAGAGCGCACCGGTGTTCTGTTTCGACAGAACACCGGCAAGCCATGGATTAAAACTGGACCATGACATGCCACTTGTGGGACTAAATACTGGAGAACTCGTCCCACGAAGACAGCAGAAGGTAGGGAAAAGGCTTTAAACTACGTACTGCTGTAATGCAATGCGATATTGTAAAGGTTCCTGAAGAAGTTTTTGTGATTGTGTTGGGTCCGGCTTGGTTTGTCCTGGATCCATCATTTTTTGGCTTTGATGAACAACAGTTTGGCCTCAGATTCACGCAAATATGAATACTGTAGTTCTGCGCTTGTGTTTGCGTGCTGAATGCGGGTTTGCCTGTCTTGCGAGGGATTCAAGCGAGTGTTGACTGTGATTTTGCATGTTTCTTTAGCATTATTGTAATTGCAAATACACAGCGAGTCATTTTTGCATTTTGATTGTTTATACAGTAGTTGGCTAAACCGAGCTGAATTTGTACTACGTGTTATATACTATGACCTGTCCGATATCGTCAAATGAGCCGCGCCTGGACTCCCATTCAATTACATTACACACCCATTGCGTTACTGGAGACGCAAACGGGACCTTTTGCGTTCTATATTACGTATAAGGCGAGTGACCGTTCATCAATTTATGACGCTTTCGGAGTGAGACTGTGTTGCACTTCCTTCCAGTCCAAGGCAAGTGTCCTGCCTTGGTCCAAAAGACCTGCTAATGGAACACACTTCAGAAGTAAAGGAAGTGACATCACAAAATAAAACAGGACAGAGGAGAGCATCTCCTGAGGAGGGGTTCTGAAGCACTATAATTGAATTTTTACAGAGTACACATGAAAAAAATAAAAGTAGTCAAAGATGATGAAACCGAGTTGAAAATGCAAAATAAAACTCGAAAGAACTAAAATAAAAATTTTAGATTTGAAAGTGCCTTATGTCAATTAAATTCGAATTAATGAATGGAAGCTCGCCGCTCTCTTCTCTTCCGCCGCTCTAGGTGTGAGGGCGCCGTCATGCGCAACCACTGTTGATTGACAGGTGCACAATTAATAATAAAAAAATAAAATAAAATAAGATTCTGCACAAGCCAAACTTTATTAAAGTGACAAAATACATGTTAGTCACCACAGCACAGTTACATGGTTTTAAAGAGCCTCCTCAGTAAATGGCCTAAATGAAGCAGTTTGTGCTTTTGTGCTTTCACTTTCATTTAGTAGAAACTTAAGCCACATGGCTAATTTGCATACTGTAGCTTTATGAAACAGCTGTTGAGATAAAATAAAACTAAAGGAAAATCTGATGGATCATTTGGATTTTTCTTCTTTTTTTTCTCCTTAAAGGGACTATACATAAGTTTAACCGCAAATAAATGTATACAAATTTAAAATTTCTTTCTCATACATGCTCCAGCAATGCCCTGGTGAGTAGAATGAGCCCTGGCCTTTTCACCACGATTGCCTCTATATGCCTGTAAAGTCACTTAAATAGTTTATGCTCGGGTCGAACAAGCAAACAGCGTAATGCGCAGTGGCGGACTGGCACCAAAAAGAGGCCCTGGCAATTTTAGCAGAGAGGCCACATTTGGCGGCCGCATCTCCGCTTTATTTATTTATTTAGCCTTTTTATATGGTTGTGCGCCACAAGTTGTGATGAGCGGCGAGCGAGCCGCTGGTGGTGCTGCCACTTGCAGCCATTGCGCCAATAGGCGGCCGCTTCCTCGCTTTATTTAGCCTATTTATTTGTTTGTGATGCGGCCACAACAAGTGATGAGACCAGGCGGCCGCAGTGGCATTTGCCCACATTGCCCAATGGCCAGTCCGTCACTGGTAATGCGTAATAACCAGAGTAAACATCGGAAAATGTTGAGAGAATCTCTCAAAAGACCCACAGCTTATTTTTGCTTGAAAGGTAAGAAATTATGACTAAATACGTGAGGGAAGTGTTGTTGATGCTTTCAAAACAACGGTGTCCGACTGTCCGTGCATGTTGTACAAACTTCACTGAAACAAGCCATAAAATAATCATATTTGGAAGTTACCAAATAGTTGATCTAATAGTTTTATACCTACAGAGAAGTTGTGTAGTATTAGTAGCAGACTAGTAGTGTCAGTAATAACAGTAATTGTGCTGTACCTACAAAACATTTGAGTAGTAACAGTGGTAATGGTGCTGTATTTACAATGGCAAAAATAATGCTGCTAATGTCTTTTCTTGGCCGCAAAATAAGCATGACTGTTCACGGATTTATAAGTAGTGGAACGACTACAAAAAGTGGACATGTGCCGTTTACAATATAGTTTACGAGTTAGCTACGCTAACTTTGGGCCCAGGGAATTGAAGAGACGATTTTGGCTTTTCCTAGTAGCATTTCTACCAGTGGAATTATTTTATTATTACAATTAGGCCTACGTTTATGCATACAAAGATACAAGTATTTTTTCTCCTCCTTCAAAAGTCATTCATTCGTTTATCTGTATTACTTCTTCACTCGATTCACTTTGCTGCGTTTGCTCAAGTATCACATCTTGGATAATATTCACTCAAATTGATTTGGTCTAAATATCTTACAAAACAGTAACGTTTCTTACCTCAGTTGAAGTCACACCTGCAAATCTGTAAATGGACCAGGACGGGACTGTTATTTCTGGTGCTCATAAAGCCTCAGCGCCTCATGCACGAGCTTATCATCGAGGCTGCAATTACGCGTTTGGCCTGAGGGGGCAATTGCGAGCACAAAACTGTCAAACTCCACAGTGCCGCTTTAAATGTCTTTATTTGGACACTATGTTGTTGCATATGCAATACAGTAGGTGGCGGCATGCACTTTTGTTTGCCTGCCAATATCCTTAAAGAAGAAGAAGAAGAACAGCTGTTGGTCACTTCCCCTTCCCCTGGGTAAGGACGGTGGAATTGGGCAAATGCTGCTGAAGCTCTAGTTCACTAACTGCATAGAGATCTAACAGTTGACCCCATGAAAGGTTAAGGATCAGGAGCTAGTGTTAGTACTTAGAGGATATCATTTAAGGGTTTCGGATGCAGCAATAGTCAGAGAACTTAAGAGCAGACTGAGCACAAGCTATGTTTCTTCTTCGTGGAATCCAACACCAATGGGCAATGTAAATGATACAAGCAGGGTATTAGTGCCATCATCTGGCCAAAATGTATATTGGCCTAAAAAATGTGAAAAAGAAAACATGACATCACAAAATCAATTACTTTATGCAATAAATTATAAATATACACCAACATTGTCTTTGTCTCTCATCTGTGAAATACAAAGTTGTGTGACACATTAATGACATTATGTGTCATCACAAAGCTTGTCCAATAAAAACCTGTGTCCTGTGTCAACAGTATTTCTTTTTTTTTTTTCTATCATGTGTTTAAATTCCTGTGAAAAAAGAAAAGTGTTTAAATTCATATGCGCCAATTTATGTTCTTCCCAGTGGATGCCCAGTCCAAAAATAATAATAAGTCGAGGCTGAGATCGATCTCGCAGCCTCGTGGACGAAAAGCGCTTTATAAAACTGATGCATTATTATATTATTAAAACACAGGACATGACCAGAGGGCTATTTTATAAAACTCGCTCAGTAAAGCTCGGCTTAGGCTCCAAATCCTGGCTTACATGAGGCACAACAATTCAAGCTGCGATTACTGGGTTTCACCAAAGGGACACCGAGCTTGGCTAATCTCACTAATTCAAGACAGGTTCAACTAATCAGTACTCTACCTATGGAGCTAACAAGCTAACGTACTCTACCTATGGAGCTAACGTAGCGCTCTACCTATGGAGCTAACGTGGCGCTCTACCTATGGAGCCGTAGGTACAACGTAGCGTAGCGCTCTACCTACGGAGCTAACGTAGCGCTCTACTATGTAGCTAACGTAGCGCTCTACCTATGGAGCTAACGTAGCGCTCTACCTATGGAGCTAACGTAGCAGAACAAAGCTGGCGGCCTGTGAAGTATGCTGCGCGTTCACGCTTGGCCATGATTTCTCAGTGAACTCTGTGATTGTTAGTGTGGTCTGCTTATGTACACGGCAAGTACTGATTAGTTGAACCTGTCTTGAATTAGTGAGATTAGCCAAGCTCGGTGTCCCTTTGGTGAAACCCAGTAATCGCAGCTTGAATTGTTGTGCCTCATGTAAGCCAGGATTTGGAGCCTAAGCCGAGCTTTACTGAGCGAGTTTTATGAAATAGCCCTCTGGTCATGTCCTGTGTTTTAATAATAATAATGAATCGGATTTATAAAGCGCTTTTCTGGACACTCAAAGACGCTTTACATTGCATTATTCAGAAAAATGCCTAAACCGACAAAACAGAGACGAAGCAACTGCCAGATTCGGCGGCGGATGAGGATTACGTGAGCCTCAGCCGAGTCACGGAACTCATGGAGCAGCAAAGGGACATGTTCAGGGAAATAATACAACAACAACAGGAGAACTTCAAGGGATTCATTAAAATCATCATGGAAGCAACAAACACCCGAATGGATTCACAGATAAAGGACATTCAAGAGCTAAAAACAAGCCTACAGTTCACACAAGGTGAGGTGGACACTCTGAAAGAAGGAACATTGAAACTCACTGAGCGCACAAACACAATTCAAAACGATTTTTATAAAGTATGTGACAATCTGCATATTATCACGGACAAACTGGAGTATCTGGAGGGACAGAGCCGCAGAAACAACCTGGTCTTTGAGGGAGTGTTGGAGACGCCTGGGGAGACCTGGGCCGACGCAGAAGAGAAAGTTAAAACACTACTGAAGGAGAAGCTACATCTACAACACCCGGTGGAGGTAGAGAGAGCTCACCGCGTAGGGAAACCTGACGGCGGGAGAGACTGGCCGAGACCCATCATCGCCAGACTGCTGCGTTGGAAGGATCGTGAAGCAATCCTGCAGCGCGCTAAACACCTCAAAGGGACCAAAATCTTCATAAACGAGGACTACACGGAATCCATCAAAAGGAAGCGAAAAGAACTGATGCCGGAGCTGAGAGCTGCCAGGGAAAGGGGGGAGATTGCCTTCTTGCGCTATGACAAACTCATTGTACGTCCGCGCACCAGTACACCAAATCAAGTATAAACACCGGAAAAAGCGTATGGATTTTGGTATGTAAAAGCACATAATTTCACATGTCCTGTAATACATATAGTTCTATAGGAAGAATCGACTTGGACCTTTCATTAAGGAGAATTGCTGAAGCAAATAACCAGGATTTTACATTATCACAATATGACTTACAGAACACTGAGATCGACATCGACCCTGAAAATAACTTCTTTACTAGAGCTACTAATGACTGTCAATATTATACAGAGGATCTTTACAATAGTAAACTTAAGAACATTAAGGCATTCACTGTAATCCATTTCAATAGTCGAAGCCTCTATGCAAACTTTAACCACATCAAAAGCTTCTTAAACAGTTTTCTAAACCATTTAGTGTAATTTTAATCACAGAAACATGGATTAATAATGACAGAGAAATTGAGTTTTCTATTGATGGTTATGAATGTATAAGTATGAACAGAAGAAACAAGCATGGTGGGGTGTAGCTATGTTTGTAGACTCAAACTATAGTTATAAAGTAATGGAAAATAAGACTATGGCAGTGGATGATGCACTTGAATGCCTTACTGTAGAAATTACAAGGCAAAAAAAGAAAAATATTATTGTAAGTTGTATTTATAGAACACCTGGCTCTGATATAGAGGTTTTTTCTAATTGGATGGAGGAGCACTTTTCAGGTTTAAATCATAAAGTCATGTTTGTGGGGGGAGACCTTAACATCGATCTGTTAAATCCATATAAACATAAAAAGACGGATGAATTTATAAATACTTTATTTAGTATAGGTCTGTTTCCTCTAATAACCAAACCGAGTAGAATCACAACCCACAGTGCGACTTTGATTGATAACATTTTCTCAAATGAAATAGATAGTGATACAGTCAGTGGATTAATGATAAATGATATTAGTGATCACCTGCCAGTTTTTGTATTGTACAAAAATGGATATTTAAATATTAATGATGAAAACATTTATTGGTTTAGAAGGGTAAAAACAGAAAAAACTATTGAGGTATTTAAAAAGGAACTATTAGCTCAAGACTGGAGTATTGTATACAGAGAGAATGATACTAATAAGGCATATGATGAGTTTACGCGAATATTTCATAAAGTATATGACAAAAATTGCCCAATGAAAAAATATTGTAAAAACAGAAAGGGTAAAGAAACCCCATGGATGTCTAAGGGATTACTAAATGCATGCAAGAAAAAAATTCACTCTACAAAAATTTATAAATGATAGAACAAAAGAAGCTGAGGATAAATATAAGAAATATAAAAATAAACTGACAGGTATCATTAGAAAATGTAAACAGGATTATTATAATAAGTTGTTAGATAGCAATAAGAATAATATTAAAGGTTTATGGAATATCTTAAATAGTATAATTAGAAATAAACCGAGAACAATTAATTATCCAAAATATTTCAAAGATGAGGATAACACTTTAAATAATATGAATGAAGTAGTCGATACATTTAATAAATTCTTTGTAGATGTTGGACCGAATCTTGCTGCAAAAATTACAAATGTTGAGAACTTTAATTGTGAACTGATAGACACAAATCCTCTGTCCATGTTCCTCAAACCTGTGGAGGAAAAGGAAATACTGGACATTGTTAAAGGGTGTAAAAATAAAACCTCGACAGATTATTATGACATGGATATGAAAACTTTAAAAAGTGTTATTGAAAGTATCTCTAAGCCGTTAACATACATCTGTAACCTGTCTCTGCAAACTGGACAATTTCCTGAAAGTATGAAAGTAGCAAAAGTGATTCCTCTGTTCAAGGCAGGAGATAAACATCTCTTCACAAACTACAGGCCTGTTTCCCTTTTACCGCAATTCTCAAAAATCTTAGAGAAGGTTTATAACTCTAGACTTGACAGCTTTATTGAAAGGTGTAATTTACTCTCGGACAATCAGTTTGGTTTTAGGAATAATCACTCAACCTCACACGCGCTCTTTGATATAATTGAAGAAATAACTACTGCTGTAGATAACAAGAAATATGCAATAGGGTTATTTATTGACCTGAGTAAAGCGTTTGATACAATAAACTATGATATACTAATTAATAAACTAGAACATTATGGGATTAGGGGGGTAGCTCTACAGTGGGTTACCAGTTATTTAAAAAATAGAAAACAATGTGTGAAAATAGGTGATTATCAGTCGAGTTGTCGACAAATTGTGTGTGGTTTACCTCAAGGTTCCATTCTGGGCCCAAAATTGTTTAACATGTACATTAACGACATTTGTAAAACGTCTCAAGTACTTAAATTTATCTTGTTTGCTGACGATACAAATATTTTTGCATCAGGTGACGACTTACAGCAACTGTGTCGGATTGTTAACTTGGAACTCAAAAGTGTCAATAAGTGGTTCAAACAAAATAAACTATCTCTAAATCTGAGTAAAAGCAAAATGATGATATTTGGCAACCGTAATTCCAATGCTCAGGAAGCAATTCAGATAGAGGGTGTTGTCATAGAGCGAGTGCATGAAATCAAATTCCTTGGTGTTATTATAGATGACAGAATTACTTGGAAAGCTCATATTAAATATATATCTACGAAAATTTCTAGAAGCATTTCAGTAATAGCAAAAGCAAAGCACATTTTAAACATCAAAGCTCTACATATCTTATACTGTTCTCTGATTTTGCCATATTTATATTATTGTACTGTAGTTTGGGGTAGTACTTATAAAAACACATTAAACCAATAGTATTGTTGCAAAAAAGAGCTATCCGAGTAATTCATAAAGTTGGGTTTTTGGACCACACAAACTCATTATTTTTAAAATCAAAGATCATGAAGTTTTGTGACATTGTTGAGTTCCAAACTGTACAGATGTTATACAAAGCAAGATACAAACTGTTACCGGGCCAAATACAAAGAAGGTTCCAAGAACGTACTGGTTGTTATGAATTACGTGACGAATTAAACTTTAGGACTCAGAAACATAGCTCAACTTTGAAAAGTTTTAGCCCAACAGTTAATGGTGTACAATTGTGGAATAAACTGGAAATGGAGTTGAAACGATGTTCAAACATCAACCTGTTCAAATATAAATACAAACAAAAGACTTTTGAAACATACAGAGAACAAGAAATGTGTTGCCACTAGGAGGCGCAGTAGGATCAATTATGTGTGTTTCCTCTATAATCAAGGAAGAGTGTTGCTGCTTGGAACGGTTGTCATTCTATTGCTCAAATTTACAAATTGAGAATTAGGGTAAGCAAGTTATGAATCTGTTGAGAGGGACCCTCCCAACGGGCTCAAAACCTTGTCTTTTAATGCACCACTCAGCATAGGAACATCATCTACAAATCAGCTGTTAGGGCAGCTGGGTGGGGGTTTGTTGAGGGGGAGTTACTGCCCTCTTCAACTGGCTCTACACCCTGGCTTTTTAATGCACCACACTATGCAGGGCTTACATCATACTTCACATATAACTCAATTAAACAAATATAATAATAATGATAATTAAACCCAAATTAAATTATATTAAGAATGGTAATGACAACTGGGAAGTAGCAAGATCTCAGAGTATAATATGTATTAATGAACCTTTATAACATAAAAGTAGCACATTCTTTTGTTCTTTATTTGCTGTTGTTTTTGTTTTATTCTTCATTTATTGTTACTTTGCCCTATGTTCCTTTGTTTATGATTTGCTACCTGTAAATATTAAATGTAATGTTATTATTTTATTTTGGGGTGGGCGCTTATAAGCCTTTGGCTTCAGCCCACTCCCTTTGAGCAGGTTAACTGCTCAAACAAATAAATAAACAAATAAACAAATTCATTCACTCCATACTCGGTGGTGGTAAGCTACTATTGTAGTCACAGCTGCCCTGGGGTAGACTGACGGAAGCGAGGCAGCCAGGTATTATAGGCTTATAGGCCTGTGTAGACGTTACAATCATTAGATGATAACACGTAAATTCTTATTTAGGCATATAATATTTTCTGCAAAAGTATTTTAGTCTAATCTAATTGTTTTAAATATAGCCTATTTTCCTTTTTTTTTTTACCCTTTGTCCTCACTTTTGAGCTCAAGTGGCCTCTCTACTTCTGGTACTCGTTTCAACAATTTGTCTTTAATGGAAAACAGAATCATTTATGGAATATCAAAGAAACTGCATTTTCAGAACAAGTTTCCTTGATCAGGCAAGGCAAGAAACATTTTATTACACGCACACCAGGCAAATAACTTTGTTCCTTGGGCCGATACACCGATGAAAAAAAATCTCCCTATTTTTCACAACTCAATGTTGGCAAGTATGGATATATTTTCATCATTGAAAAATACCTCATAAATGTGCGTCTCCAGCTCGTCTCCATGGAGATGTGACCTAAGTCGGTATCACTTTATTTGACAGTACCTTGACACATTACTAAATTTAGTACAATGTAATGTGCTCTGTAACAATCTGTAATAACTTGTACCTATGGGTTAGATACACAGTGGAATAACTTGTATTAGTAGTTTGTAGGTACATAATGTAATAGGACACGAGACTCTTAGGGTTAGGGCTTTAGGTTTGGCAAGACACTTCACCCTCCTTGCCTTCAGTGTCTGCGTACATTGGTTTATGAATGAGAGAGTGAATGGGTGACTGGTTCCTTACTGTAAAGAGCTTTGGGCCTGATAAAGGTAGAAAAGTGCTATATAAGTTGAGTCCTTTTACCATTTATCAGAACAACTATAACAAATATCATCAAACACTAAAATCACAGACAGAAATCACAACAAGTTATTTATTGATGCTTAATTTGTATTTATTCATTTCAGAGCCAAGACAATTGTAAACAGCTTGGGGCTGAGGCTTCAGACATGTATATGTGACACGTAGATCCACAACTGTTTTTGCAGCACTTCAGGCCTGTTTTACAGTCTTGGTCCGAGGAGCACTCTTTTACTCGGCGCCTCTTCTGTAATACCAAGGCCAGGTGTACTGTGGGGATACAAAGTAAGAGTCAGTTTCAATAAAAAAATATACAAAAAAGAGCTATCCGGATTGCTTACAGGGCGTTTAGGGTGTGCAGGGGGTTCAGTCCAGATAATCTGTGGGGATACAAAGTAAGAGTCAGTTTCATTAAAAAAATCTAAAGAAAAGAGCTATCCGGATTGCTTACAGGAAGTGTAGGGCGTACAGGGCGTTCATCCCAGAAAATCTGTGGGGATACAAAGTAAGAGTCAGTTTCAATAAACATTTAAAGAGCCAGAGGATTGCAGTCACACAAGAGACTGAATCAATGAGAGAATCTGACCAAGGCATCTGAACTTTATAGTTAAAACAACAGTATTTCAGATCACTCAGCCTTTAGTGGAACAAATCTGGAAGGAAGAACTGTTGCTGATTTGCACTTGGCCTAAAACATAACTGAAAATATACCATATCAATAGATAGATAGATAGATAGATACTTATACCAAATAACTTATTCAGTGTTTTGTCTGTCGTTTACTTTAATTTTCCATGCTGCCAAAATTTGACCACAGTAATGACATCATTGTCCCTCGATGAGGAGTAAACATGTTTAAATCAAGCCTTTATGTTACGAATAACAGTTGTAACTATGATTCATTCACAAATTCAGAAACGTGTCTCACTTTACCCGCTCTCCCAAACATTACTGTATATATTTGATGTTGCTCAGTAGTAATACATTTAAGTGATGATCTCATGGCTCCACTTCTGGGTCCAATGGAGCTTTAAGCCGTATTCACTATAATAGGATTTTGCACTAGACTCTTTTAAACATCTGATCATAAAGAAAGATCATATTTACTCATGATTTTCTTTAGTAACGCTTTTCTGACATTAATTACTTTTTCTATACAATGAATGCTTATTTTAAACATTAAAAAAATCTGAATTTTGCTTGGGGAAATTATACATTATTCTAATTAGGTGTAAAACATCAGTTTTATTTCAGCAGGAGATTCAGATAAAGTTAAGTTTTTTTGCTGTGTTTGTCTATGGAACTTAGGGTGGGCGATATGGCAAAAATAGAATATCACAATTTTTGAATTATAAACTTACGATTTCGATTTTATCACGATTTATTTATAATGACAAAAATAACACACTGAAGATGAAAAATACTATACTAATGTATTCAACTTTGTGATAATCAACACAGCAATCATAGACTTGGACCTAAAGCAAACTCACTTTATAAATGGAAAAACACAAAAAAAAATCCAGATAATAAAATTAGCTTGAAGTAAGTAGAGTAGGTCTCTCTCATGACATCAAGCTGCTGTAAATGTAACGCTCTGTCGCGGTCGCACCCTTTCACAATAAGAGTCTTCGTGAACCAATAACATGCAGTGACTTTTATTGTGTAAAACTCAAACAGGAAAATGTTTGTCACTGCTAGGCGACTTGACAACAATGAACTCAGAGTCACAGTGTTTTTGAGGAACTTTTATATTTTCAAAGACATGGATAAACTGCGCATTTATGAACACGGTCCAGGATTTAAATTAAACAAATGAGAAGGATGCGGCGCCTGACAGAACTGTAAGGACGAAGGACACACTCGCTTCTTCGCACATGTGCCGCCAGGTAAATAAACACACGCTGCGATCTACGTACGCAGAGCAGCGGCGTTAGCGGGGAAAGACACTGACATGAGCGCTGAAATAGAGACTGAACGCTGGGTTCAAAACATTTGAAAGCTCTAGATTGAGGAGCCTGGTCGTATATACGCCCTGGAGAGGAGCGTCTCGCTGCTAAATGCTCGCATTAGCGTCTGACATTGCGTAGCAGAAAGTTTGCGGCTTGGGATTCCTTCACTGACGGTGAAAAGAGTAAACTGTGCTGAAGTGCATAAAACCGTGATCCCACAAAATGACAGACCGTCTGCTCTGGGGATCGTAAGACGGTCTAATATCGTCATATCGCCCAGCCCTAATGGAACTGTCAACAGTTTGGACCCGGAAGTAGCTTATTATTGTGACCATGAATGATGAATGGTGACCAGAATGGTAATATAAGCAAAGATTAAAAAAATAAGAGAAAATTATAAAACTAAGTAAATACACTCAGAAATCACAAACTTTCTATTTGTATTGTATTGTATTTTGAAATGGGGGTAGGCACTTATAAGCTTTCTTGCTTCTGCCTACTCCTTTTGAGTTATTATTTTATTTTTTCGTGTTTTTTTTTATAATGTAAATGAAATGATGTAAATATTGTATATAATAACGCACTGTAAAAATAGCTCAAATAAATAAATAAATAAATTGTGCGTGAGGCCACACTTAACAAACGTACACATCAACTACCGACTACTATCTGTGCCCTGAAATGTCACATCTGTCGACAGATAAGTTAATGTGGAGGCTCTGAGCTTTCAGATGCAAAGGAAATCCAGACTGAGTTGTGAGTCTTTTTACCAGAAAGAGTGCATGCTGCATAAACTACTTTTAATCGTACAATAACTTAATCCCGCTGACCTCCCAATATTATATATTTACCTTCGGCTCCACACAATGACTTCCACAGCCATTAAAGCAGCATTTCAGATCACCTTTACAGTCACAGTCTTTGCAACATGGACTTCTTGTCTCAAGACAGTTTCCTGGTTCAGGTAAAGACGCAAAGAAGAAGAAGTTAGTTACAATCAAAAACTATTGAAGTAAAAAGTCTTATTACTTTTCACCCAACGTCAACCAAAGAAGATGTAAGTGAGGATGAAAACGCACCAAAAAAGCAGCAACACAGGCGACAAAAAGTGATGGACAAATTGATGAAAAACGCAATAAAACAGGCGAGAAAAAGCGTCAAAAACACAATTAATATGACGAGAAAAAGTGACGACAATGCAAGGAAACATCTTGGATCGGTTTTGTAGGGCTTAGCTTTCAAATGAGACTCTGGCCTAGTGGCTGTGAGCTCCAGTCAAGAAGCTTTTCGGTTAAATGTGATATTGTGACTTAAATAAATAAATACCTTTGGGTGCGTACTGACATCTTTTAAACCCACAGCCGTCGTCGCAGCATATTTGGTGTCTGTAACAATCTTTGTCTGTGGAGCACTTCTCGCACTTCTCTGACAATCGAGGACACTCTCCGGGTTTGGCCACGTCTTTATCTGAGGAGAAGTAAGATTATTTTAGTTCAGTCCAAAACAAAGTCAAAGGAGAGATATACTATTAATCTGGATGCATTGATTGCTCCGAAGACTGAACTAATGAGCGATGAAGCGGCTTGCCTTAAAACTGCCCTCAGCTATGTCTTTTTGAATTTTATTTTTGTCAGTGGGTGTCTGTAGTGAACCCTGCTCTGCCCACGCCTCTCACATCTGTATTGTTTTTTTGGCATTTAGAACATAAAACCATTTTGAACTAGGTTTTCAGTGCAGAACTTTATTTCCCCACAACCCTTGAACGCCTCACAGCCTCCCGGTGCCTGCTTTGATCATAGGAAAGACACAGACAGCTCCCTGTAGATATTGTATTATTAAATTAAACAAACGGACATTTTGTGAGGATTTCAGCTGCGTCAGAGCAGGTCGGTCAGATGTTTGTCATTTCACAATATTTTGTAAATGTCTGTCATAATGCTAAACTCTGACTGTGTTAGCTGCTAACGCTTAACTCTTACTTATGCTCAGACCACATTTTATGATCAATTTAGGCAAAATTGTGAGAAATTCCAAACGGTGTAATTACTTTTTCTTCCCACCGTATATACTATATGCCAGTTGTTGTGTGTGTGTGTATAAGTCATACAGCTGTGACATTCTGAGGAGCACTCGTCACAAGGCTTCGGTTTAGGCATGATGTGTGGTTTGCGCAAGACATTAGACACAAAGAAATGTAAGTTACAAAAAATAGAAAGATGTCTAATAATAATAATAATAATGCCTTACACTTGTAATGCGCTTTACAAGCCTGTATTACCAAGTTTCTCAAAGCGCTACACTGTCGTCATTATTCATTCCCTCCATACTCGGTGGTGGTAAGCTACTGTTGTAGCCACAGCTGCCCTGGGGTAGACTGACGGAAGCGAGGCAACCAGTCTGCGCCATCGGCCCCTCCGACCACCACCAACCACTCACTCACACACTCCATTCACTAGGCTTCCTGGTGTTATTAAACGGTCTCCCATCCAAGTACCGACCAGGCCCTTCCCTGCTTAGCTTCCAAGGTCTGACGGGATTGGGCATAGCAAAGGCGGTATGACCACGGTATGTCTAAACTTTTAACCCTCAATCACACTTTTTAAAAACTCGTTGTGGGAGCTTCGACACAAAAGTGTGCTTTTAACTTTAGAAAGCTATAATAAAATGGATTGATTTTTTTAAACTTTATTTTATTTGAAGGTCTAACTCTCCTCTTGTCATGCAAATAAAAACAATACAAGTTTTTAATATTTGAACCCTTTCATTGCAACTTTCTGTCACCTACTGTAGACACTAAAATGTATTGCCGTTGTGGGAGCTTGGACTCCATAGACTTGCATTGTAATCACTATTTATCAAACCGCTATTATAAAACAGATTAAAAATGTAATTTCAAACTCCTGCATATTTTCTGAACCTCGAGGCTTCAAACTAACACCCTGACACATTTTTTCATCATGAGGTCATTTTTACCTAGTGTGGCAAGAGGAAGTAAATGCCTGTTTGTTTTTTTGCCTTTTCTGATCAATGGAACAAATATGTTATGAAATACTTTTAACCCATTTACTACACCAGCATTTTGCTTCATAATATTATGTTTTTTAAACTTTTAAACACCCAAATTGTCTTTTGGTCATATTGGGATTCTCCGGTCGTCTCCATACCACCGTGCATACAGCTGGTCATCGAGTCTTAAAGTCTTAATTTGCCACAGCATATGTTGCTTTTTTGGTACAAATACTGGTTATGAAAGCTCTAACACTGTCTTTCCCCTTCCTACACACTTCCACAGATCCACTCTGATGCATAAAGTCACAAAATAAAGTACAAGATTCAGTAACAACGGTGCAGGTGTTTACTTGCCATACTAGGTAAAAATGACTTCATGGTGAAAATGTGTCAGGGTGTTAGTTTGTAGCTTCAAGGTGCATAAAATATGCAGAAGTTTGAAATTACATTTTTAATCCGTTTTATATTAGCGGTTTGATAAAATAGTGATTAAAATGTAAGTGTCGAAGCTCCCACAACGGAAATACATTTTAGTGTCCTGGTGACAGAAAGTTGGCAATGACAGGGTTCAAATATTTAAACTCAGATTATTTTTATATGCATGACAAGAGGAGAGTTAGACCTTCGAAATGAAAAAAAAAAAGTAATGTAAGAAATATTGTTCCTTCATTTTATTTTTAGCTTACAAGCACATTTTTGTGTCGAAGCACCTACAACGGGAGTTTTTTTGTAAAATGAGTGTTTACAATGGGATAAAAATCCACATGACACAATTTCACTCAATTGGCATAAAAAAATGAAGGAGTTATTCAAAACCGTGTTCTTGGGTGTGATAGAGTATAGGACATAAACTATGTATGTAAATCATTGCTGTTATTGGTAAATTAGGATGATCATAGTAATTATGATTTGTGGACTTGAGTGACCATTCGATATCTGTATTACCTGACTTCACACACTCCCTCCAACAGCCGTTAAATAGGCATTTGTGACATGCTGGACAGTCTTTGTGAGTCTCGCACTTGTCACAGGGCAACCCCGGCCGAGGAAGAGGACAGGGATCTGAGGGGGAAAAAAATTGTTTGTTTCTTTCCAAGTCCAGTACAATGTTTACATTCACATCAGACACACCTTTCAAACTCATGCTTTTTATTCTATCGTTGTAAGGTTTCCACGTTTTGCATCAATGATATTCAATAACAGCAGGATTATAGACTGAAATTCAGGGCTGTGATTATTGTGAGAGGAAACCGAGAAAAGCAATGAAAAAGCAACAAAACAAAAAACTACGAAAACAAAAAAGAACAGACGAAACACAACAAATATGCTCAAAACATGTGACAACAAATAACAAAAAATGTACGATCAGTTTTGTAGGTCTTAGCTTTCAAATGAGGTACACTGGCCCAAAGGCTGTAAGCTCCAGTCAAGGAGCTTTTAGAATTTGGTAAAGCCGACAAAATGTGCTCTGTTAAGAGGTGAAATGACTTTGTTATTGAATTACCTGATTTATGCACACACGTCCACTTACAGCCGTCAAAGCAGCATTTATCGTCCTTTTTACAGTCGCAGTCCCAGGCGCATTCGTCACACGGCCTTTTAACTGGAAGCCTTTCTGGTTTGGGTTAAACACAAGGAAATGTACAGAAAGTTAAAAAAATAATCATTAAAAAAGTGACAAAAACACAAGGTGCTCGGTTGAGGCGGAGGGTAAGAGGTTGGATATCCTGAGCTCATATTACGTCAGAGCCCTCTGCTGGACACGTCTGGAATTCTTTCCTTTTTATTTTGACTGCCCCCTAGTGGTTGGAGTGAGCATTCTGCTGGATGTGGTCCGCGGGCCTTGTGTCTGAAACCATTTTGTTACCATTTTTGTGGGAAGAAACATAGCTATATTACCAGAAGGGTCGGAAGCGTTTGGAAGGTGGGTTCTTTGGGGTCGACTTCATAAAATTAAGAACTACAGTGGGACAAGGTCAGGGCAAAAACAGGACAACGTTAGGGCTTTAGCGGGACGACATCCAAATCGGGCCAAAGAAGTACGCTACTTCAGGAAAACATGAGCACCTCCTCCTCACAGCTGGGTGGACATATAGGGCTGACCAAACACCTGTGGAGCTGCTGTTCTCCTGTCCAGCCTGGCTTCATGACGCTTTGGGAACAAACTCAGTGAATGAAGCGTTCTTATGAGATGACGCGCTCGTGTTTGCATCCACATTAATTCAGCCTCAGCCGCACCGTTAACTCCTGCCATCGCAAAGAAACATCTCAACGCCTGTATCTTCACATTTCCCACAAACGCAGATAAAATTGAGTCAAAGGAATAATTCCAATATTATTTGGTTCAGTTAGTCAGTCCGTCCAACGATAAGCCTCCAGTATTCTCACTTTAGCCGTTTTCCAGCGGTTTACAGAGCCATGTTTACATTTCAGCCGCTCTGAGGTGATGGTAGCGGAGCCGCATAAACACAGCTACGCAAAGCGGTGCGGATTCGCCGCGGGGCAACGTGATACTGGCGCGGATAATGCCAAAAAATATAGTTGTTTATGTAAAATAAGGCGCGGGTCAAATTTAATTGTTTGCCCTCGGGCCGCCTATTGAAAAGGTCCAGTCTAAACTTTAAAGGTCCTATATCATGCAAAATCGACTTTTGGAGTTTTTAGCCATGTTGTTATGCTATTTCCTTATCAAAAACACCCCCAGAGCGGTTTTTGGCTTCATTCACGCAGTTCTAAGTAATCCTCCTGAATCCTGCTCTCTGAGCAGCTGCTCCACCCTCTCCTGGTAAATGACTGAGCTGTTCAGTTGTGTCGTCACAGCGGAACGGAAGTGCTCTACGTCTGTAATGTAATGCCTTACGGCCTGATGTTTATTTATAAAACAGCTTTTTTTTTTTTTTTTTTTTTGAAAAAAAAAAAAAAAAAAAAAAAAAACAGCAACTCTCCTACGCGTCTGTGCTGTCCCGCGACGCTAATCAAGCGCACCCACGGCTGGAGGAGCCATGGATCCGAGCATAATGTTTTTGAAGACTGAGCTCTTTCTAACCTACTCTGGACACCGCCTGTTCTTTTTTCTTACCGATAATGCCACGGATGCGCGTTTGGCTACGAGAGGAACAGGACTATTCAACCTTCCTAAAGAAGAGTGCACTCGCCAGAAGTTGGAATTTCTTTCCGGGATTAAGCTAGCTACTATATCAACCAACCTGATGGATGCTTGGTGAACCTTGGCCAGAATCAAAGTGGATTAACTTTTATAACCAACACGAGGGCCATAACGTAAACACCCGATGATGGGGAGGCCATGCTGAGCGGTGAGTCAATCAAAACGCGTGTTAGCATGTGTGTTAGCGTGTGTGTTAGCCATTTATGAAACTGTGTTGCACATGTCAACTCCTTATAACTGCATTATGTGAAGTAACTTCACTTTTTGCAGCAATATTTATATTTATAATACTGCAAATGTGGAATGAGCGGAGAGAGGGGCGGAGTTAACTGAATCGAAGCGTCTTGTCTTCCGGGTAGGGAAATACCCCCCAAAAATACTTATATTTCTCTCAAAAATGAGTACTCCATAGTGATAGAGGTACAATATATCATATATATGCCTATACTTTACTTTGGAATGGCTAAAATAGCATGATACAGATCCTTTAAGTAAATGTAAAGTCAATGAAATTTCCCGTTGAGAAAGTGGAGGGGACCAAACAACCACTTTTCAAAAGTGGGGGGGGGGGGATAATGAATGGTTCCGACGCCCATGTATATTACAAATAGTGCAATGGCGTTACGATTTGTGGAGTCACGTTCTAATATTATGATGTTTGTTTCCACCCTGTGATAGATGCTTCCAAAACCCTCTGTGATCGTTCCTCTGTATTACCTGGCTTCACACATCTTCTCCAACAGCCTTGAGTTTGCATTTCTCACATCTTTTACAGTCGTCGTCATTTTTGCACTCGTGTTGACAGGGCCTCTTCACTGTAAGGGGACACGATCTTCCTGGTTTGGGTAAAGACACACGATAATGACATTTAAACAATATTCATTATAGTTGAGTTTTGTTACTGTCAGATTCATGTTTTAAATCAGAAGTACCGGATGTGATTATTGAGGAAAGAAACTGTTTTGAGGGGAGGCACTTCAGGCAAAACTAAATGTTTTCAGTTTTTGGGCCAAATTGGTCTCTGAACATATAAGCTTTTAGGTGGAAACACAACATTTACCTAATTATCACAATAACATGTTTAAATATTGCACTGGTTCAATGTTTCCCATAGATTTATATAGGAAAACGTAATTTCAAGGGCCTTTTCTCAAATGCATTGTCTGTCACTGTGGCGACACTATCTCCACGTCAGTAGCACCTGAAGACTTAACATTTTCCAGCCTTGGACTCAACAATATTTTGAAGATTTTCAATATCTCATTTTTCCACACACTAAAAAAGCATATTTTAAAACTTAACAAGAGATCCGAAATCCCCTCTGATAAAGTCTTGGTAACTAATATGTCACCAAATAAAAACATACATTTGAATGTAGCTCAATCCTTTATTCAGATTTTGTCGCCGAAAAGATGGGAAATGTTGGGCATTTTTAGGCATAAAACACAATGTTACATATGAAAACATAACATGAAAATGTGCTGTATTTTTTCTCATATTCATGCCAGTTATCTGCAGCAAAAAATTCAAACTGATATCTGTAAATTTAAAAAAGGTATTCACCTAAAATGCCATTACTTGAACAATTGAATCATTTGGCTATAAATTCATTGTAAATCAGATATTGTGGATTGTATAATGTGTTTTAACAAGGTGACAAACAAATTGGTGACATGCTGTATATACTGCCTTATTTTCTTATTACCTCCTGTATCCAAACACAACTGATCACATCCATCGAAGCAGCATCTCTTATGACCTTTACAGTCTTTGTCCGTGGCACATTCGTAACACGGCCTCCCTGGTTTGACAAAAGACAAATGAGAATGTAAGGTTCAATTTAAAACATTTCTTTGATTATATTCATTATATCTTATATATTTTAGTAAGACACTAGGGCCAGATCTTGTGCCTGGCGCAGTCCGTGCTCAGCTCTAAACGTAACGTGGTGCACGCGCGATCTTGCACGTGGCGCAGGTTTGTGCTAAAGGCTGCGGCACAAGGGAGAGGGCGTTATTTAAGAAAAAGAGGCCGACTGGTTCATTACAAGCAGCAGTCGGAGCGCTGCTCTTCTGTGGAACCTGCACATTATGTTCCTCTTTACATCGCGCTGCTTTGTATTCTTCCTTTAGAATCCATGTCAATTGAAAACAAAAGCGAAATGACCTTAAAGTCTGCTTAAGCGTGCGCACAGGCTTACTTTAGTACAGTAGATCCCCTAACACCAAAACAACAGTTCCCATAAATAAACCACACACTCAAGTGCCACAACACCACGTCTGATCTGCGTTTAAAGGTGACGTTTGCATCGTGTGTCAGTGTTTACCTCCTGATGAATGAAGAGCATCAGCGCTGGTCGTTGTAATAAGCCTCATGTTTCCTTTTTACATTGTTGCTGCTTGTGTTTAGGCTGCAGCTCAGTGCAAAAGAAAGAAGCGCATTTCACAAACGCTACAGCTGCAGCTCAGATGTTCCAATAAGCTACAATTGCATAACTCTGCCACTCCTCTGCAGCCGATATGACAGTTTCTGATCAGTTAAATCCTTTTGGTAACTTTGTGCATTGGAACGGTGTCCAACGCCAAGGCTGCTGCCTTTCTTTCCCGCCCTCATCTTGGATCTGCAGCGAGTGGCTGCGCAGCGGAGGGACAGTTTTATTTCTTTCATCTTTATTAAACATTGCGCGCTGCGTGTGCTTGTTATTAAGCGTTTACAGGACAACCCCCCCCCCCCCCCCCTGCAACCCCCCGCCTTCCACAGCAGCGGTCTGGGGAAAGCATGGGGAGGGGCGGCACCACAACATCACAATGCGAGTCTGTCCCCTCCCTGTCCTGCCCACTTTATGCACCAGGTATGACACTGAAGATTGCACGGAGCGCCGCCCGCCTGCGCACTCGTCTGCGCCCTCGTCTGCGCACTCGTCTGCGCCCTCGTCTGCATACTCGTCGCGCACTCGTCTGGCACTCGTCTGCGCACCCGTCTGCGCACTGTCTGCGTCCTGCGCATCTCGTCTTCGCCCTCGTCTGCGCACTCGTCTGCGCACCCGTCTGCGCACTCGTCTGCGCCCTCGTCTGCATACTCGTCTGCGCACTCGTCTGCGCACTCGTCTGCGCACTCGTCTGCGCACTCGTTTAGTTTATTGAACAATAAACTAAACGATGTGCTATGAACCACGAGACCTGGCCATCGTGTAACAAAAATGTTTCTGTTTAAATACCTTGCGCGTTTCGATGGACTGTGAATTTTACTTCCGTCTCCAGACGTGCAGGATAAATCTCTTATCTTATTTTGTTATACCTACCGTCTTTCTAAAAGAACCTTTTTAGATCATTTTCAATTTAAAACAATTTAAGTTCAGTCTTCTGCCTTTACGCGTCTGACAGTGAAGGAAGGTTTCTCACACAGAAGTGTCAAAGACAAAATAGTTCAAATGCATCGCCTCAGTTTGTTTTGTTTGATTCTTTAAAGTGCATATGACACATTAGACTCAATTTTTGCTAAAACATAATGAACATGATTATATTTAAGATTTTGCTAAAAAAAAAGTTTTCCAGCTTTCTTTAGTTGCTTTTGGACACTGACAGGAAGTGACATAGTTAGCGGCAAAAATGTTTAAATATTGCCATGCCGACTTTACCTCTATCTATGTCACTTCCTGTCAGTAGCTTAAAAATTCAAATCAAAATGACTTTTCTTCAATAATTTGCTGCTTCACTGAAATAAAATGATAATTATGACGTACGACAGATGTTATCCATATCAAAAGCATTAAACCTGTCATATGCACTTTAAGTGGCCTCCACACTTCCCGATTGGAATCGAAAGTATAATCACAAATAACTGTATAATCGCTTAATCCAGTTGCCCTTCATTGTTAAGAGTGTGTTAAATAATTCTTCAATTTACCTTCAGGTTTCACACACTGTCTTTTGCAGTCTTTGAAGCAGCATTCATGTCACCTAAACATTCCCAGTCAGTGAAGCAGTCCTTAATACACCTTCTAGAAGCGTGCACCGGAGGACAATTTCCTGAATGGAAAAAGACACGAGTTTATGTTAGTACAATCAAAAACAATATGAAAGGCGCCTTCTTCATCCTCAGCAGCTGATGAAAGAGAGCTGTCTCACCTTTTATTACAAGATTAGATGAAACTCACTTTCTTAAAGACAGTGCTGTGTATAATAGTTAAATTCCGATCATTTGGGACAGCATAAGCAAATGCAGGGACTGGGCCAAGCTGAACTCCTCCCTGTGGTCTATAGCTAGTCTGCGTGCTGAGCTTAAACTTTAGTGTTGCTGATGAAGCCTTTGGATGAACAGGCGAAACGTTCGACACTTCAACTACAGAGTACAGAAGACGACTCAAGAACCTTCATTGAACAAACTATATGATAAATATTTCAAAATTCTGTGTCTTTACTTGTAAGTCTTTTAATGCTGTTCCAAATACAGCACTAATAATGGCAGAAGCCTTCTTAAAATCTGTGTTGGTGAATGTGTGGCCTTACCTCCATATACAGTATTCTGACATGTGTTCGCAATACAGTCATTGGGGCAACATTCTGGTGTGGAGGACATTCCCGGTTTGAGTTGCACAATTTACACGTATCAGTGGGACACGTTCCCGGTTGGGGTCAGGTTCAACTGTGGAGAAACAAGTTTAGTTTAGATCACAAACAAATGAAGGAAAGCGCCATTCCCCACAGACTGAAACAAAAAGAGAAGAAGCAGCTCAGCTTAAATCAAGCCTGGGCAAATCTTGGATACAAAACCTCTTACCCCCCACTTTAACCAGGCGCATTTCCTCCAGTTCGCGTTTTTGTCACTTTTTGTGGCTTTTTTGTTGCGTTTGTCACGTTTCTGCAGTGTTGGGGGAAACGTATTACAAAAGTAACGAGTTACAAAAAAGAAGTGGATATTTGTGCATATTTGACCTTGCAGTGACCCAGCGGCTGTATGAGTGTTCAGCATGAAGCCTTTACTATGATGACGGCGGTCTCTACAACGCCCCAGGGTCAGTTGTTTTGTAGGTTTTCTGCTCCGTCAGCAGTGAAACCCTTCCATACAACTGATCCTGGAGTGTCCTAGAGAGCACTAGAGCACTATGATGGAAAGTAAAGGCTTCATGCTGACCACTCATACAACCACTGGAACACTATACAAGTCAAAAACTCACAAATATCAACTGATTTTTTATTCATAATGCACCTTTAATTAAAGAGGGGGTATTTTCAATCACATAGCACCAGTCTATAGCATACTACAATGATGACGTAACCTTCTGTTGGTCTGTATATGCAGTAAATTAAAATAACTGCCTTGAATAAAATTGCTCTCTCCAAAATGGCTGTACTGAACGTCTTGAAATAGGCCTCTGTCTCTTTAAGAAGCTTTCCGACACGCCCCCTTCAGCACACTGCTGTGGCATCTAAACAACACTACTGTGCGGGGAGGGGGCTCTGCTGAGCTGAGGAGCAGTGGTTGGTGGCTTGGCTGGTGACGAAAGGTCCAGAGGCGTCTCCAGGAGGTGGGGGCGTTCCTAGGAGGACTGAGGCATAGCTACACCTAAAATGGCTGCCGTCTAAGTTTTTACTGATTACTCAAAATATGTGAATGAGCCAAGGCAACACTCCAGGCAGTGTTTAATGAGGGAATGACATAATAACATGATATAAGCTTGAAAAAGTCGATTTTACATAATACCCCCTCTTTAAACAAAATTAAACTCAAGTTACAAGTGCATTTAAATGATTGAATACGAACGAGAAAATGCCAAACTCTGCCCAAATGTAACGCAGCACCAAATCAAGTTGGACTCTGGTGAAAGAGATCTGCATTTACGTGTCGCTAATGTCGTCAAAGAAACATAAGACAATGGGGGAAAGCGGAGATAAAGGAAATCTTTGACTGCACTTTTGCTCGGTGGCATTATTACTATTTCAGTTTATGTTTCGCCAAAAGTAACTCAAAGTAACTCAAAGTAGTTTAGCTCAGCTACATTTTTGAAACAGTGATATGTAATACAAACATATACAGGTGCTCGTCATATAATTAGAATATCAAAGAAAAAGTCACTTATATTATTCAACTTGAACTGTGAATCTAATATATGACAGACTCATTACATGCAAAGTGACATATGTACAGCCTATTTTTTGAGTATTTTGAAAATTGGTCTGTAAACCATAATCATCAAAATTATAACAAATAAAGGCTTGACATGTGTCACTTGCATGTCATGAGTCTATATCATGTATTAGTTTCACATTTGAAATTGAATTACAGAAGTGAATGAACTTTTTGTGATATTCTAATTATAGGGCGAGCACCTGTATGTATATATGCATATATTTTTTTAAAGCTGTAACTACTAATATACAATATATTACAATTTTAAAATAACTTTCCCAATACTGCGTTTCTGTCACATTATTATTGCGTTTTCATCTTTATTTTCGTCTCTGTTTTGATAGAGATCTGGGTAATGCTGAACTGGAGAAAATGAACTTGAATAAGGCGGGGTAAGAGATTAATAAAACAAGTCAGAAATATAAATGACTTTTTTTTCTGCAGCACGTGGAACCTGAGGACTAGAAATACAAAATCCAAACAAATGTGGTTTCTATTGTATAGTTGTTGTTTTTTTCACACATATTACATCTATTCCACTGTAAATGTTTAAACAGCACCTACTTGACAGAGCGGAGTTCAGATCCACGAAGACGAGCGCGATGATCAGGAGGCAGAGGACGGAGCGATCCATGTTGATCTCTGCTGCAGTCACACACAGACCTCACACACACGCTGGTATTTATTCACTTGAACGCTGCCCTTGCTCTCAGGCTTATCAGCAGTGGAGACACGGTTATTTGGATGTTTGAATGTACGGTGTGTCAGTGTCTTTATCTTGTGTCAGACGCACTTGAGTCTGGGACACGCTGTGATAATGCGCACTAGGCAATCTGGCAAACAAAAATAATGTACTTAATTCAATTCAAATGCAGCTCAACAGAAAAACTAAAATGAAGAGAAACCTTGAGAGATTAGATGTTTTCTTCTTTACAGCCTCTACGTCGGCATTTCAATGTTATTACAATTCTGTTCACTTTTTAACTTTTTATTGCCTATGTAACCAAGTAGGCCATAGACTGAAGCCGAAATTCAGCCTAGAAAAGTGATTCTACTTGTTCATTGTGGTTTTATAATCTCAGATAGAGAGATTATCAATACTTATTACTGCTTAATTACTTAGGCAAGGCAAGTTTATTTGTATGGCACATTTCATGTACATGTACAACTCAAACACCCAAACACAATAAAAATGCAATAAAAAAACATAAAAACAAAATAAAATACATTAAAAACAATTACATTATAAATTACATAAAAATATGATACCAGAGGTGCCAAACACCAGCTCCTGGTAGACAGAACAGTCGCTCGAGACTGCAGAACCCGACACACTAACCTGAGCACTGCCTGGATTGATTACAAGAAAGCCTACGACTCAATGCCACATACTTGGATCATTGAATGCTTGGAGCTATACAACATCAACAGGACTCTAAGAGCCTTCATTGCAAACTCGATGAGGTTGTGGAAAACCACCCTTAAAGCCAATGGCAAGCCACTTGTACAAGTCTGGGCATATACCAAGGAGACGCCCTGTCCCCACTGCTGTTCTGCATAGGTCTGAACCCCCTCAGCCAAATAATCAACAAGACTGGCTATGGATACCGACTCAGGAATGGGGCCACCATCAGTCACCTCCTCTACATGGATGACATCAAGCTGTACGCTAAGAATGAGCGAGACATCGACTCACTGATCCATACACCCGGATATACAGTGCACACATTGGGATGTCATTCGGACTAGAGAAGTGTGGCCGGATGGTGACTAAGACAGGGAAGGTAATCCACACAGAAGGGGTCTCACTCCCAGAAGGAGCAATAGCAGACATTGAGGACAGTTACAAGTACCTCGGAATCCCACAAGCAAATGGCAACCTCGAAGAGGTGACAAGGAAAGCGGCTACGGCCAAATACCTTCCAACGAGTACGGCAGGTCCAAGAACCAGCTCAATTGGCAAGAACAAATCCCGGGACAATAAAAGCTTTACGCCCTGCCAGTAAAAGATACCCTGCAGGAATAATAAACGGCAAAGATGAGATAACAACCACAGATGTCAAGACACGGAGCTCCTAACCATGCATGGAGGTTCCCACCCCAATCCAGCACCCTCAGACTGTAACTAGCCGAAGGAAGGAGGCCGAGGACTAGTGAGCGTGAGAGCCACTAATCCAGGATGAAAAATCCAAGAATCCACAAGACATCAAAGACAAGGCCCCACAGATGACGTGCTCAGTGAATGTCCAGACAAATGGGGAACAGAAGATGAGGCGCTGGAGGCCAGTCATGGAGGACAAGCCCTACACGGGATGTACCACCGAAACATTAATAAAGTGGCGATATCAATAAATCCTACCAATGCTAGACAGAGCTGCCTGAAGGACAGCACAAGGCATAATCATGGCTGCACAGGGAGCAGGCCTTGAGCACCGGAGCAGGCCTTGCTTGGCTGTACGACCACTTTCCAAGACTTTCTATAAAGGGCAGATTTGAATAGGCGATAATTGTTCATTTCTGTGTATCAAGACACTCTTCTTCCAGCAGTGGCTAATGACAGCCTGTTTTTAGGGCCTTTGGGAAAACTCCAGTCTGGAGGGGAGGTGTTAAACTAAACGCGTGAGTTGTGTGATAAACTGCTCAGCAAGACTTTAAAAAATTCTCGTTAGTAAGTTCCATCCAGGCAGCAGTAACTTGAGCTCAGACCAGAGATAAACATCCCTCCACTATGTCATTATGACCGGTGTAAAAGTCAGTCTAGGTCTGCTACTGGTGAAATGTACGATTTGTAGTGTAGGGCTATAAAGCGGATTTTAAGGCTGACCTTGTCGCTAAAATTTTTGCAAACTCATTGCACTTGGATATAGAAATTAAATGTCTAGGGGCAGTGAAACTGGAGGATGTGTGAGTCTGCCAACCGTGGCAAACAGGAAATACTTTTCTTAATATGTTTAAATGAAAATAGTACTTTTGTGAAGAACACACTGTCATCACTGCACAACAAACCTACACTGTTTCTTTCTTTACGAACTATGCGTACTAAGGGACATTTGATAGGTTCTAAAGAGCATCACTGTAAGGCATTTCAAGCATAATATAAACCACATCTATAACACTTTTAAAGCTTTAACTGGAACCAATCAAGTGAATTGATATAAATCTTTTATTTAACACCATATTCAAATAATATAGACGTACTTTCAATCGCCACATTACACGACAGTCTTTCACCGGGGGTGCCTCTTTGACCTGGAAAGCTAATTCTAAATGGTAACAAAAACATAGGGGAAAAAAACAATTCTAAACTAACACTAATCATCTCTGGCACAGCTGAACCAAGGACAGTTGTTTTTTGACATTTGACGTTCTCGTGGATAGTTCTATCTGGGACTGGTGTCATCTGAGAATTTGTGCTTCACTACGATTATCAGTTTTCCTTCAGCAAACACACCACACATACACTGTCTGTCTCACAAGATGCTTGATAAAGCCATGGCCAAGTTCGTCTCATCCTAAAGCTCACTGATATTGTTTGATAATCACTGCCCAAAGGGAAGTTGACGGCTAACAGAATGTGCCTACGAAGTGAAAACTCAGAAAATTAGAATGTGAAAAAAGTTCATTTATTTTCTGTAATGAAGCTTCAGTGCAAACAACCTGAGACGTACTGCAGCCATTCATTTCATCGCCTAATCAACGCAGCCTTTAGCAATCCACGGCCCCAGCTCAAAGCCGCACCTTCACGACAGCCATCATCGCGCTGCCAGCGCGTCAGCATACTTGAATGACTGCTTTAATGTGGTTGCGTGGCAGGATGCTCTCACCTGTGCACTGCTGAGGTTTAGGAAGACCAGGATGCTTCAACCAGAGGATATGACATTGAAGCCCATGCCAGACCGTCTGTGTGTGGAAGGCTCTTGAATGCAAACCGCATTAAAGCAGTCATATCAAGTTAAAAGGCCAAACCAAGTACTAAGTACCAGATGCATGATATAGTTTTCAGAGGACCCACATTTATTTGTTTAAAGTCATTTTTTCATTGAATTTCATGTAATATTCTAATTTTTCTGAAATTTTCAATTTGGGGTTTACCAAGCTGTAAGCTTTAACAACAGATTGACATGTCACTTTGCATGCCATGAAGTCTATATCATATATTAGTTTCACATTTAAACTGAATGACCAGAAATAAATGACTTTTTTTCACAATATTCTAGTCTTAATTCTTGATTTTTAACCTGTATTTGTAGGAAACAGGATCAGAGCTAAAAGCATTTCTTTAAAACTAAAAACAGGTACATAGGCAGGATGAATGAGTAGTGAGTGCGCATGGGGGACGACGGATGGAAATTAGCCCAAGGCTACAATCCGGTGTGGCTTGGTTTAACATGCATTGAGACACATGTATGTTCATTAACATATGTCCGACCAATAAACCAATAAATAAATAAATAAGGGGTTTACGCAACAAATGGCAAAATAGTGCACCGTTTGAACAATTCAGCAGACGTTTATTTTAAGTTTTCTTGTGTTTCTAAATTATTTTTATTTGTGGTTAACGTTACAAATGTGACAGGAAGTTAGCTAAACATCCGTGCACAGAGCCTTTTGTCATTTTGCGAAGTTTGCTTAAACTTACGTTCATTTGTGAAGATTCAGTTCACTGATTTACCCTCTGTAAAGGAATCTGATCATGCTATTTTAGCCATTTCCAAAGGTAAAGTATATGCATTATATGATATATTGGTACCTCTCTTACTATTTGGAGTACTCATTGGTGTATGTGATCTAATTGTAAGTATTCTGAGGAAGGTATTTTCCTACGCTCTGGTGAAGACAAAAACGCTTGGATTCAGTTAAACTCCGCCCTCCCACCTCTCTCAGCCCATACAACTTTAGCAGTAGTAGAAATTATATATATATATATTCACAGCAAAAAGTGAAGTTACTTCATGATGCAGTTATAAGGAGTTTGATCATGTGCAACACAGCTTTATGAATGGCTAACACACACGCTAACACATGCTAACACGGGTTTTGATGACTCAACCACTCTGATGTTTCCATTATGGGACTGCGTTGGTTATAAAAGTTATCCATTTGATCTGGCCAAGGGTTCAACCAAGCATCCATCAGTGACGTCCACAGACAAACACTATTTTGGCTGATAGTCCGCTGTCCCCGGAGGGAAATTCAAACTTCTGCTTAGTGGGCCTCTTCTTTAGAGGTTGAAGTAAAGTCCTGCACCTCTCGCAGCCAAACACGCTTTTCTCCGCTGACATTATCGTGACGTTAAGAAAAAAGAAACAGGTGTCCAGACTCCAGAAGTAAAGTCAATGCATTTGTTTTGTCGTCCTCATTCCCGCTTTCCGTGTGTCCCAGTTGCCGTGAAATATAATACATCTTATCGCCACAAGGGGCAGGTGAAGTCCATTCAGCTCTGCTCGCGCCGTAACTGAGCTATAAAACTCTTGTAAACTTTGCTGGTCAGTGTGAATATGCCTGGGTAATGGTGAAGTGCAACAGACTGGCACGCAGTAGACCGGGTTCGACTCCGTCTGAGGCACTTTTGCTCCGTGCCTTTTTTTTCTTTTCTTTTTTTATTTACATTTTTATTGTTTATATACTGTATGTATTTTCACATGTAAAATATCTTGTATAATCTGTGACAAAATAAGATATCCTTGCATGATAATCATATTCTTTTTTCTAAACACTGCTATTTGGGTTGTGCACATATCACTGTTAATAATATAGTTTGTCATGACAATCGATGGAAGCAGGTAAGGTTTTGTAAATGAAATCAAACATCTCTGTCCAATAATCCCACAATTAAACAGTGGTGTTAAAGTATGCCCGCACTGTCTGCTACTGCTGTATTCAAACGCACTCACTGGCTGCATCACGTTATGAATGGCACTAATCCAGTTTATGTATGTATGTTTATCTAATCGCCCCAAAAGTAATTTTTTGTGAGCACCCCAATGTTGTGCTTAAATTTCATAATCTTTATTCAGGTGAACACCAGTTATAACCTAAAATAAATAATGATTAGCCCTGTGGAATTAATAGCTCAGTCATAACGCCAGGTTTCGTGAGAATGAGCAGGGTTCAACTCCCACCTGAACACCAACATATACTCAGTGTTGAAAGCTTCTACTAAATTAATTAATAAATGATTACATTTTTTTGACATTTACATTTTTTTACAATACTTTAGTACCCGTGATGTAATTTTTATTTTTTAAGTTTACATGTTTATCAAGCTCCACGTGTACCGTCTCGCAAAACTCACCTCAGTGAAGGCTATTAAAAATGTCTTGTCCTAAATAAAAGGACGCCAGGCTCTTCACTTTATGAACAATAGCAAAGAAATTGCAACCAGATCAAATGTCGGCGCGGTTCATGCTAAAGCCCCACCAAACACTTTACTCCCACCTGAACGAGCCCATTTTCCTATACTGAATAATGTCCAAAGTAATCAAACACCGCCTCTGTGGCAAACGGAATTATGATACTCCACATAGCGCCGGGGTACGAATCCCGGCTCAGGCCAAACTCTTAAACTTTAATGTTTTTATTTTATGTTTAAACGTTTAGTATTGAATGCATTTCTAAGTATAGAATACGAAGAATGTTTAACTATTTACTCGATAAAAATCAAAAGTATTTCAACAAAATGTTATATTTTATTGATTTTAAACAATATTGGTAACTGCATAACTGCTGTATTTGCCAAAATTGCCCCACTGAAACATTATTTGTTATGTTTCTAAATCTAAAAGTTCCTATATTAAAGGTAAATAATAAAAGGCCATAGTTTCAGTGAATACAATGTAATCCATAGGTACAAAGCAACAGCTGCACAATGTACGGCCTGCACACTTTATTGAATTGCGAACATGGCAGTAATGATTTTTGCATGGGTCGCGCACGTGTGCCAATACGCTTTTAGATTTGGGTGAAGCGAACTGGAGAAATGCCTCAGTTAAGGTGGGGGTTAGGAGGTTAATTATTCATTAGACCTACTGCATGACCCCCTCCCCAGAGGTGTGAAAACGCAGGGTCCTATTAATTTGTAAAAGGCCTGGAGAAATCAGGGCGGCGGGTGGAGCGTAGATGTCTCCTTTAACACACTCAACTACGTGTAAAGTATGAAAAGGAGTAATGACATACGTAGTAGTGATAAAAAAAACGTACTATAACTGAATAAGGCATAAATAGATGTAATAATAGATATTCGGATATATATATGAACCAGGTATTGC
Organism: Neogobius melanostomus; assembly: GCA_007210695.1. NCBI lineage: Eukaryota > Metazoa > Chordata > Actinopteri > Gobiiformes > Gobiidae > Neogobius > Neogobius melanostomus. The sequence goes on from VHKM01000463.1 coordinate 828,936, forward strand.
ATAAATAAAGGACTAATTTCAGCTTTATTAAAGTCAGTTTATATATATAACATATAAACATATACACAAGACAACATTTTTTGCCTTCTTAGCTCAGGGGCTGGGCTGGCTGGCTTCTCCATGATGTTAGCACAATCTTCTCATGGCGTGTTGAGTGAGAGATGAGGCGACTGAAAGAGTAGGGGGGGGGATTCACAGTGGCAATGGCGGCATGGTGACAGGCACCGGTTGTGGGCTACCTGCTGTGAGAGGACTGCCACAGTGTCTGTGTTTCCTCAAGTTTTCCGGACTGGTGTTCATGATGAGGAATGTGTTTAGTTGTTTTGCAAAGGTGTGTTGATGTATTGTGATTATGTCTAATCTGGTGGTTGGGTGCAGCAGGCTGTGGGAATCAGAGCTTGGAGTTGTGACAATGTGGTGGCATAGCTCCTGATCACAATTCAGCATGTCCTCTGTCCGCGGTGTTTATTGAAGACGCACCATCAATAACTGCCTTCATGGAGCAGGCCAGCCGCTTGTGGTCCAACACAAAACCCTCCCTTCCTGTCTTCACTGGTCCGGTACGGGCATGCGATGGAGAAAGCTGATGGGCACCGGAGCAGCAAGAGTGGTGGGCTCTAGGCACAAAAGAGAATAGAATACAGAAATGTCATTCTATTTTATATTTGATTAAACTATACATTGTTTTGCATAGCTAGTGGGCGTTACCACTTGGATGTGGAGCCTGGTTTTTGCGTCAGCGTCTACAGAGGAGCAGAGCAGCAAGCGCTGTGGGAGCTGTCCGCCAGCAAGTAGTAGTAACATGGCAAGGATAAGAGAAGAGGAAGCTGAAGAGCTGTGAGAGCAGATTCCACCGCTGAGGCTCCTGCTCAGTGGGAAAGCAGCGGAGGAGGTTGCTATTGACTGAGCTGTGGGCTGGACTGGACGCTGGATGGCTTGGACGGGCTAATGATGAAAAAAACAAAAAGCTTTATTCAATTTATACTCGTCTGACCACTTATACATTTTCCCCTACTCCACCAAGATAGAGGGCCAATCACATGAACACAGCAGAAAGCAAGTGTCTCTTTGCAATAATCCTACTCATGTTTATACTTGGGTTTGTATTAAATGTGTCATTAATTTATATCATAATATGGGTGGCTTTGTTTGTGCACATCGCACAGCTTTGGTTGTGAAAGCACATTTAAGAATAATCTGATTGATTGATGTACTGTAATCGTGAGGGGGAAACCTGAAATGACATTCTCACTTTGCTTCTTTCTTCATTGGAAGGCTCTGAGTCGGGCTGAATGACGGCTTAGGAGGAGTAATCAGAAGGGGAAAGAGTTTTGGAGTAAAACATTAAAAAATTAAATACAGAAGTGCATCGTGGTATGTAAGAAATGTATCACAAAAACAGACCTGGAACTGAGGTGTTTCTGTTGGCCTCAGGAAGCAGAAACTTAAGCTCTTGTGGAAGAGGCAGAGGGGACTTCAGAGGCACCGCAGCTGAACAGCTGGAGAGAGAGGAGGTTAAAGTATCCACGTAAAGGCGAGCGCTAAGTTATACACTGAGTTATTGTAAAGTGTTTTGGGTGGACCATCTCCCTGATTCCTCGCAGGGCAATGGGCACGGACTAAATGCAGCTATAGAGAAGAACTGCAATTAGTTTTTTATTTTGTTAAATCATTTACAGTTTAACCAAATGTTAGAAAATGAACACACAGCATCAGCTGTTACTTTCTCCTGCTCGTTTGCTGACATGTTTTGGGGGGGGAAGATTATTTAACGTTTCACATTATCAGAATAAACATAATTTGAGGAGGGGGAAGCACTCACATCAAAATGTTAAAATACAAAACAGCACTCAACCACCTTTCACACATATTCACAACATGCATTAATAAAAGTCACTTAACCTCATCTGCAGATGGTATCAATTCATAGTCACTTGGACTTTGGGCATATGGAATCACACATGAGAGGAACAAAGCAGAAAGTGACGGAACGTGGTCGTTGGGCCCTTGCGGAAAACCACATTGGGACTCGGCAGGGGAAAACAACTGTCTTCTTCATTTCTCTGAAATGACACAAAAAATTTGTAATCAGAAACCAGAAATATTAATTTAAAAAAAACAACAACTAAAAGAACATAGTGTTGCAATCATTCACCAATCAAACTACTATAATTACATCATTAATATAAGATGTTAAATGTTGAAGTACAAGTAATATATCTAATTCCATTAGATAGGTTTATCATGATACCAACTCACAAATATTACAAAGCGATTATAAAAAATACAAAATATATGCCTCAATTTAATTTAGTACACAAACAAAGTCAGGATAACAAACGTGAATGAAATAATTGATTTGTGAGTAAAGCCTTTTGTATTTTATTACTCTAAACTCATACGTACAGTACATGACAGCAATAAATGCAAAATATAAACGTAACACAAAAGCCTTTAATCCAAGTTTGCAGTCGAGTTGAACAACAAAAAAATAAAAAAAACTCCGACTTGGGTCCCCTACTGTAACATGGTTACGTACATACTTATTGATTTGAGCCCTAAAACTAAAGATGATAAACAAAAGTACCATATTACCACAAATCATAAAAAAACCTGACAAATCAGGAATAAATGTTAGCTTTAGCGTAGAATTATTTGTCTACATGTGACTGATCGAGTCAATACATCGCAACCGCGTTACTGTAAACAATTAACACACTCAACTTACGTGTAAGTAGTGAAAAGGGTAATAATGAAAATAGTATGATAAAAAAAAGTGTTCTAACACTGAGTAAGGGCATCAAACATAAGAAAAAATAAAGCTACGTTGAAACAGCATGACAGTAACTTACCCATAAAAACTACTCAAAATGTCTGTTCTAAAAGACAATCTATCAGAGTGTTTTGCAACTTAAAAATGACTAAAACAGTGAAAAGATTACTCCAATCTTGGAAGAAAAAGTTGCTTACCGTTTGTTACTCACCGGGGACGGGACGCCAATGCCAGAACTGGAAATTACTAGCAAAAACTGGAGCCGCCGGACAGCGACGCCGCAGCGCAAATCGTGTAATGCAAGGAGGGCAGTGGTTTGCAACTACCATTGAAAATGAATGGGGGCCGTTTTCTAGGGCCTGTTTAGCAAAAGAATCATTGTATATTTAATTCAATTCTCTCTCATGTTTTGTGTCTCATGAAATAGAAGCATGTCGCTGCATTTATGCCACTTTTTGCTATATGTATCCAGTGAAGAGAAAAGGCAAAATAAACAGCATCAGTGCCCGGGGTTCCGAAACCCACGAAAAGAACAACTAAGATATTTAGAGCCAGGTACTCTACCCAATGAAGGCCACCGTATTCTCTACTGTCAAAATACTGTTTTCCAATGCGGACTTATACCTCATTACCTGAGGGCAGTAATTCACCGACCAGCTACAGCACAAACATGTAGGCATTACAATGCGCGATTATACAAGGCTTATAAATGTTATAAAGAGTAGGGTTATGAGTGAAATACCATATCTTGCTGTGCTCCATTATCCGGCGTGTACAGGCGGTGAAGAGAAGAAGAAGAGCTCCAAGTGACCTGGTGGTTGTTTGGGTCCATTGCAGCCACTGGAAAAAAAAAAAAAAGAAAGAGGAACGCGTGATCACACGTGACACCACGTGTTGTTCACGCGCGGGAGGGACAAACAAAGTGGCACGACTGTAAGTTAGAAAAAAAGCTCCTTTCTTCCAATTTCGTGCAAACATGACATGACAATCTGTTTCAGACCGCTCAGAGGGTGCGTTTGCTTTCACTGCAGGGCAGCGCGGACGTCAGGCACTTCCTCTTTTTAAAAAATTTTTTTTTAAATTATTTCTTTCTTACGACAGAGAATAAAGAAAAAGCTGTTTTACCAATAAAATCAAGGCCGTAAGCATTAAATTACAGACTAGAGCACTTCCTTCGCTGTGAACGACACAACTGACCTGAACAACTCATGGTTTACGCAGGAAGAGGGCGGAGCAGCTGCTCAGAGAGCAGGATTCAGAGGATTACTTAGAACTGGTGAATGAAGCCAAGCATCTGGGGGTGTTTTTGATAAGGAAATAGCATATACAAATGGTTAAAAGCTCCAAAAAAGTCGATTTGGCCATGAATATAGCTTCCTTTAACCCCCACATGAACCGAGCACATCTTCTCCCAGTTGGCCTTTACCTCAACTAAAAGCGACGAAAAAGGGCTGGAAAAAGCAATAAAAAACGTGACAAAAACACAGTAAAAGAGCAATAAAAATACGACTGAAGAGTGAATGAAAGCAACAAAAAATCAACAAGAAATCCACCGAAAGCGCGACAAAAGGGACAAAAATGCAATGAAAACAGTGACCAAAACTGAAAATAAAAGCGTCGACAATGAGACAAAAAAAAAGTTATGATCAGTTTTGCAGGCGTTACTCTGCCCTAGAGGCTGTAAACTTCCAGCGAGAAGCTTCAGATTTGGGTAAAGCTGACTGGACAAAATGCTACTCAGTTCAGGTGGGGGTTTAAGAGATTAAACACAGGAGCATTAACATTGAGAAAGACTGATATAAAGTGCCTTGGAAATGTAACTAATACACTTTGAACTTTTGCACATTTTGTCATGTTTACAACCATAAACGTGAAGATTTTATTTTGAATTTTTTTACTGAAAGTT